>VONZ01003748.1:0-17018 GCA_012976165.1 Labeo catla | reverse complement strand
AGCATTCGGAAGCAGTTTTGGTCAAATAAAAACATTTTCTGTTAATATAAAAAAAACTTGGAAAAATAAATTTAATATTGTTGCATATTTCTGTAGTGTTCAATCATACTTGTTAGCGATCTCGTGGATTTGGCGTCAGATACATTTTATATTAATAAATATTAACTTCAGATGCCAGTAAGCAATCGGAAGCAGTTTTAGTCAAATAAAAACATTTTCTGTTAATATAAAAAAAACTTGGAAAAATAAATTTAATATTGTTGCATATTTCTGTAGGGTTCAATTATACTTGTTAGCGATCTCGTGGATTTGGTCTGACATACATTTTATATTAATAAATATTAACTTCAGATGCCAGTCAGCATTCAGAAGCAGTTTTGGTTAAATAAAAACATTTTCTGTTAATATAAAAAAAACTTGGAAAAATAAATTTAATATTGTTGCATATTTCTATACAGTTCCATCATATCTGTTTGCGATCTCGTGGATTTGGCGTCAGATTCATTTTATATTAATTAATATTAACTTCAGATGCCAGTAAGCAATCGGAAGCAGTTTTGGTCAAATAAAAACATTTTCTGTTAATATAAAAAAAAATTGGAAAAATAAATTTAATATTGTTGCATATTTCTGTGGGGTTCAATCATACTTGTTAGCGATCTCGTGGATTTGGTCTGACATACATTTTATATTAATAAATATTAACTTCAGATACCAGTCAGCAATCGGAAGCAGTTTTGGTCAAATAAAAACATTTTCTGTTAATATAAAAAAAACTTGAAAAAAGTTGGAAAAATAAATTTAATAGTGTTGCATATATCTATACAGTTCCATCATATCTGTTTGCGATCTCGTGGATTTGGCGTCAGATACATTTTATATTAATAAATATTAACTTCAGATGCCAGTCAGCATTCGCAAGCAGTTTGTGTCAAATAAAAACATTTTCTGTTCATATAAAACAGCTTGAAAATAGTGTCAGGGCTTTGGTGTCAAATAAATACATTTCATATTTTTGTTCGTTTAGATCATACTTGTTAGCGATCTCGTGGATTTGGTCTGACATATATTTTATATTAATAAATATTAACTTCAGATCCCAGTCAGCAATAGGAAGCAGATTTGGTCAAATAAAAACATTTTCTGTTAATATAAAAAAAACTTGAAAAAAGTTGGAAAAATAAATGTAATATTGTTGCATATTTCTGTAGGGTTCAATCATACTTGTTAGCGATCTCGTGGATTTGGTCTGACATACATTTTATATTAATAAATATTAACTTCAGATGCCAGTCAGCAATCGCAAGCAGTTTGTGTCAAATAAAAACATTTTCTATTCATATAAAACAGCTTGAAAATAGTGTCAGGACTTTGGTGTCAAATAAATACATTGCATATTTTTGTTCGTTTAGATCATACTTGTTTGCGATCTTGTAGATTTGGCCTGACATACATTTTATATTAAAAAATATTAACTTCAGATACCAGTCAGCATTCGGAAGCAGTTTTGGTCTAATAAAAACATTTTTTGTTAATATAAAAAAAAAAACTTGAAAAAAGTTGGAAAAATAAATTTAATAGTGTTGCATATTTCTGTAGGGTTCAATCATACTTGTTAGCGATCTCGTGGATTTGGCGTCAGATACATTTTATATTAATAAATATTAACTTCTGATGCCAGTCAGCATTCGGAAACAGTTTTGGTCAAATAGAAACATTTTCTGTTAATGTAAAAAAAACTTGAAAAAGTTGGAAAAATAAATTTAATTTTGTTGCATATTTCTGTAGGGTTTAATCATACTTGTTTGCGATCTCGTGGATTTGGCGTCAGATACATTTTATATTAATAAATATTAAATTCAGATGCCAGTCAGCATTCGGAATCAGTTTTGGTCAAATAAAAACATTTTCTGTTAATATAAAAAAAACTTGACAAAAGATGGAAAAATAAATTTAATAGTCTTGCATCTTTCTATACAGTTCCATCATATCTATTTGCGATCTCGTGGATTTGGCGTCAGATCCATTTTATATTAATAAATATTAACTTCAGATGCCAGTCAGCAATCGCAAGCAGTTTGTGTCAAATAAAAACATTTTCTGTTCATATAAAACAGCTTGAAAATAGTGTCAGGGCTTTGGTGTCAAATAAATACATTTCATATTTTTGTTCGTTTAGATCATACTTGTTTGCGATCTCATGGATTTGGCGTCAGATACATTTTATATTAATTAATATTAACTTCAGATGCCAGTCAGCAATCGGAAGCAGTTTTGGTCAAATAAAAACATTTTCTGTTAATATAAAAAAAACTTGGAAAAAAGTTCGAAAAATAAATTTAATATTGTGGCATATTTCTGTAGGGTTCAATCATACTTGTTAGCGATCTCGTGGATTTGGTCTGACATACATTTTATATTAATAAATATTAACTTCAGATGCCAGTCAGCATTCAGAAGCAGTTTTGGTTAAATAAAAACATTTTCTGTTAATATAAAAAAAACTTGGAAAAATAAATTTAATATTGTTCCATATTTCTGTAGGGTTCAATCATACTTGTTAGCGATCTCGTGGATTTGGTCTGACATACATTTTATATTAATAAATATTAACTTCAGATGCCAGTCAGCATTCAGAAGCAGTTTTGGTTAAATAAAAACATTTTCTGTTAATATAAAAAAAACTTGGAAAAATAAATTTAATATTGTTGCATATTTCTATACAGTTCCATCATATCTGTTTGCGATCTCGTGGATTTGGCGTCAGATACATTTTATATTAATAAATATTAACTTCAGATGCCAGTAAGCAATCGGAAGCAGTTTTAGTCAAATAAAAACATTTTCTGTTAATATAAAAAAAACTTGGAAAAATAAATTTAATATTGTTGCATATTTCTGTAGGGTTCCATCATACTTGTTAGCGATCTCGTGGATTTGGCGTCAGATACATTTTATATTAATAAATATTAACTTCAGATACCAGTCAGCATTCGGAAGCAGTTTTGGTCTAATAAAAACATTTTCTGTTAATATAAAAAAAAAACTTGAAAAAAAGTTGGAAAAATAAATTTAATAGTGTTGCATGTTTCTATACAGTTCCATCATATCTGTTTGTGATCTCGTGGATTTGGCGTCAGATACATTTTATATTAATAAATATTAACTTCAGATGCCAGTCAGCATTCGCAAGCAGTTTGTTTCAAATAAAAAAATTTTCTGTTCATATAAAACAGCTTGAAAATAGTGTCAGGGCTTTGGTGTCAAATAAATACATTTCATATTTTTGTTCGTTTAGATCATACTTGTTAGCGATCTCGTGGATTTGGCGTTAGATACATTTTATATTAATAAATATTAACTTCAGATGCCAGTCAGCAATCGGAAGCAGTTTGTGTCAAATAAAAACATTTTCAGTTCATATAAAACAGCTTGAAAATAGTGTCAGGGCTTTGGTGTCAAATAAATACATTTCATATTTTTGTTCGTTTAGATCATACTTGTTTCCGATCTCGTGGATTTGGCGTCAGATACATTTTATATTAATAAATATTAACTTCAGATGCCAGTAAGCAATCGGAAGCAGTTTTGGTCAAATAAAAACATTTTCTGTTAATATAAAAAAAACTTGGAAAAATAAATTTAATATTGTTGCATATTTCTGTAGGGTTCAATCATACTTGTTAGCGATCTCGTGGATTTGGTCTGACATATATTTTATATTAATAAATATTAACTTCAGATGCCAGTCAGCATTCGGAAGAAGTTTTGGTCAAATAAAAACATTTTCTGTTAATATAAAAAAAAACTTGACAAAAGTTGGAAAAATAAATTTAATAGTCTTGCATCTTTCTATACAGTTCCATCATATCTGTTTGCGATCTCGTGGATTTGGCGTCAGATACATTTTATATTAATTAATATTAACTTCAG
Organism: Labeo catla; assembly: GCA_012976165.1. Classification (NCBI taxonomy): domain Eukaryota; kingdom Metazoa; phylum Chordata; class Actinopteri; order Cypriniformes; family Cyprinidae; genus Labeo; species Labeo catla. Next base: position 13,085 of record VONZ01003748.1, on the reverse strand, counting down.
ATGCCAGTCAGCAATCGGAAGCAGTTTGTATCAAATAAAAACATTTTCTGTTCATATAAAACAGCTTGAAAATAGTGTCAGGGCTATTGTGTCAAATAAATACATTTCATATTTTTGTTCGTTTAGATCATACTTGTTTGCGATCTCGTAGATTTGACGTCAGATACATTTTATATTAATTAATATTAACTTCAGATGCCAGTCAGCAATCGGAAGCAGTTTTGGTCAAATAAAAACATTTTCTGTTAATATAAAAAAAACTTGAAAAAAGTTAGACAAATAAATGTAATATTGTTGTATATTTTTGTAGGGTTCAATCATACTTGTTAGCGATCTCGTGGATTTGGTCTGACATACATTTTATATTAATAAATATTAACTTCAGATGCCAGTCAGCATTCAGAAGCAGTTTTGGTTAAATAAAAACATTTTCTGTTAATATAAAAAAAACTTGGAAAAATAAATTTAATATTGTTGCATATTTCTATACAGTTCCATCATATCTGTTTGCGATCTCCTGGATTTGGCGTCAGATACATTTTATATTAATAAATATTAACTTCAGATGCCAGTAAGCAATCGGAAGCAGTTTTGGTCAAATAAAAACATTTTCTGTTAATATAAAAAAAGCTTGAAAAAAGTTGCAAAAATAGATTTAATATTGTTGCATACTTCTGTAGGGTTCAATCATACTTGTTAGCGACCTCGTGGATTTGGTCTGACATATATTTTATATTAATAAATATTAACTTCAGATGCCAGTCAGCATTCGGAAGCAGTTTTGGTCAAATAAAAACATTTTCTGTTAATACAAAAAAAAACTTAAAAAAGTTGGAAAAATAAATTTAATAGTGTTGCACATTTCTATACAGTTCCATCATATCTGTTTGTGATCTCGTGGATTTGGCGTCAGATACATTTTATATTAATAAATATTAACTTCAGATGCCAGTCAGCAATCGGAAGCAGTTTGTGTCAAATAAAAAACATTTTCTGTTCATATAAAACAGCTTGAAAATAGTGTCAGGGCTTTGGTGTCAAATAAATACATTTCATATTTTTGTTCGTTTAGATAATACTTTTTTGCGATCTCGTGGATTTGGCGTCAGATACATTTTATATTAATAAATATTAACTTCAGATACCAGTCAGCATTCGGAAGCAGTTTTGGTCAAATAAAAACATTTTCTGTTAATATAAAAAAAAACTTGACAAAAGTTGGAAAAATAAATTTAATAGTGTTGCATCTTTCTATACAGTTCCATCATATCTGTTTGCGATCTCGTGGATTTGGCGTCAGATACATTTTATATTAATAAATATTAACTTCAGATGCCAGTCAGCATTCGGAAGCAGTTTTGGTCAAATAAAAACATTTTCTGTTAATATAAAAAAAACTTGAAAAAAGTTGGAAAAATAAATTTAATATTGTTGCATATTTCTGTAAGGTTCAATCATACTTGAACGATCTTGTAGATTTGGCCTGACATACATTTTATATTAAAAAATATTAACTTCAGATACCAGTCAGCATTCGGAAGCAGTTTTGGTCTAATAAAAACATTTTTTGTTAATATAAAAAAAAAACTTGAAAAAAGTTGGAAAAATAAATTTAATAGTGTTGCATATTTCTATACAGTTCCATCATATCTGTTTGCGATCTGGTGGATTTGGCGTCAGATCCATTTTATATTAATAAATATTAACTTCAGATGCCAGTAAGCATTCGGAAACAGTTTTGGTCAAATAGAAACATTTTCTGTTAATGTAAAAAAAAAGTTGAAAAAGGTTGGAAAAATAAATTTAATATTGTTGCATATTTCTGTAGGGTTCGATCATACTTGTTAGCGATGTCGTGGATTTGGTCTGACATACATTTTATATTAATAAATATTAACTTCAGATGCCAGTCAGCAATCGCAAGCAGTTTGTGTCAAATAAAAACATTTTCTGTTCTTATAAAACAGCTTGAAAATAGTGTCAGGGCTTTGGTGTCAAATAAATACATTTCATATTTTTGTTCGTTTAGATCATACTTGTTTGCGATCTCATGGATTTGGCGTCAGATACATTTTATATTAATTAATATTAACTTCAGATGCCAGTCAGCAATCGGAAGCAGTTTTGGTCAAATAAAAACATTTTCTGTTAATATAAAAAAAACTTGGAAAAAAGTTCGAAAAATAAATTTAATATTGTGGCATATTTCTGTAGGGTTCAATCATACTTGTTAGCGATCTCGTGGATTTGGTCTGACATACATTTTATATTAATAAATATTAACTTCAGATGCCAGTCAGCATTCAGAAGCAGTTTTGGTTAAATAAAAACATTTTCTGTTAATATAAAAAAAACTTGGAAAAATAAATTTAATATTGTTGCATATTTCTATACAGTTCCATCATATCTGTTTGCGATCTCGTGGATTTGGCGTCAGATACATTTTATATTAATAAATATTAACTTCAGATGCCAGTAAGCAATCGGAAGCAGTTTTGGTCAAATAAAAACATTTTCTGTTAATATAAAAAAACTTGAAAAAAGTTGGAAAAATAAATGTAATATTGTTCCATATTTCTGTAGGGTTTACTCATACTTGTTAGCGATCTCGTGGATTTGGTCTGACATACATTTTATATTAATAAATATTAACTTCAGATTCCAGTCAGCAATCGCAAGCAGTTTGTGTCAAATAAAAACATTTTCTGTTCATATAAAACAGCTTGAAAATAGTGTCAGGGCTTTGGTGTCAAATAAATACATTTCATATTTTTGTTCGTTTAGATCATACTTGTTTGCCATCTCGTGGATTTGGCGTCAGATACATTTTATATTAATAATATATTAACTTCAGATGCCAGTCAGCAATCGGAAGCAGTTTTGGTCAAATAAAAAAATTTTCTGTTAATATAAAAAAAACTTGAAAAAAGTTGGAAAAATAAATTTAATAGTGTTGCATCTTTCTATACAGTTCCATTATATCTGTTTGCGATCTCGTGGATTTGGCGTCAGATACATTTTATATTAATAAATATTAACTTCAGATGCCAGTATGCAATCGGAAGCAGTTTTGGTCAAATAAAAACATTTTCTGTTAATATAAAAAAAACTTGACAAAAGTTGGAAAAATAAATTTAATAGTGTTGCATATTTCTGTAGGGTTCAATCATACTTGTTAGTGATCTCATGGATTTGGCGTCAGATACATTTTATATTAATAAATATTAACTTTGGATGCCAGTCAGCAGTCGGAAGCAGTTTTGGTCAAATAAAAACATTTTCTGTTAATATAAAAAAAACTTGAAAAATGTTGGAAAAATAAATTTAATATTCTTGCATATTTCTGTAGGGTTTAATCATACTTGTTAGCGATCTCGTGGATTTGGTCTGACATACATTTTATATTAATAAATATTAACTTCGGATACCAGTCAGCAATCGGAAGCAGTTTTGGTTAAATAAAGACATTTTCTGTTCATATAAAATAGCTTGAAAATAGTGTCAGGGCTTTGGTGTCAAATAAATACATTTCATATTTTTGTTCGTTTAGATCATACTTGTTTGCGATCTCGTGGATTTGGCCTCAGATACATTTTATATTAATAAATATTAACTTCAGATGCCAGTCAGCAATCGGAAGCAGTTTTGGTCAAATAAAAACATTTTCTGTTAATATAAAAAAACTTGAAAAAAGTTGGAAAAATAAATTTAATATTGTTGCATATTTCTGTAGGGTTCAATCATACTTGTTAGCGATCTCGTGGTGTAATGTCTGTTCCTCTTTCAGACACTGGGCAGGGTGAGGTTGGATCTTAGATTATAACTCACTAGTTTGTCCATTTCCAAAAAATCATAATGTCCATAAAACGCAACGGTCTTTTGGGTGAAGTTCCCGTTTAATATAAATTTCAGATGATACATGAACTTGGATTGTAACTTGAGCTCGTCCACCACCAGCAAACTAGCGTTTAGCAGTAAAAATCGTATGATCTCCACCACCCTATCCTACCTCTCACACCCAACCACCTGTGGCTTTATAATTTATCAATACTGCCACCTAGCGTGAACCACCACTACAACAAAAACAACGAATGGCTCCTTCACACCGGCCCCTAATTGGGAGAGTGTGCCCAATTAAACTACAAAAAAACAGGGAGCAATAAATAAAAACTCATTTCTTCGAGTCTTCTTTTTTCTTAGATTGATGTTAACCAACACTGAGCTATGAACTTTACACAGCTTCTTGTAGCAGGAAAAGCTTGGAGATAGGGCGCTCCACCTGCCCTGTCTTAGTCTTCAACTGTACGGAACGTACAAATCCTTTCTTGTTTGGGTAAGTCCTTATTACTCTTCCCATGACCCATGATCCTCGAGGAGTATTGTGATCCATGACAATGACAATGTCTCCTGTCACAAAATTTCTTCTAGGCTTTGTCCACTTTTGCCGTTCTTGTACCAGTGGTAAGTACTCCCTGATCCACCTTTTCCAGAACAAGTCCGAAAGATATTGAACTTGCCTCCATCGTCTTCTAACGTAAAGGTCACTTTCTTGAAAAAGTCCAGGGGCTAGAGAAGGTTTTCCTTTCAATAAAAGGATGTGATTGGGAGTAAGAGCTTCCAGATCATTAATGTCATCAGATACTTTGGTTATAGGACGGTCATTGAGAATGGCTTCAATCTCACATAAGATGGTAGGAAGACTTTCATCGTCCAATGACTGTTGCTGCAGAACTGAATGCAAGACTCGTTTAACCATCCTGATGAGACGTTCCCAAACGCCACCATGATATGAAGCACCTGGAGTGTTAAAAATCCAGTCAATGCCTGCTTTTAGAAGAACACCATGAATCTTACTGTGATCAATGGCCGCCAAGGCTTCTTTTAACTCTCGTGCTGCTCCAACAAAATTTGTGCTGCTGTCTGATCTTAGGCTTTGGATTTGACCTCTGCGACAAACAAATCTTCTAATAGCATTTATACAAGAATCTGTGCTTAAAGAATATGCCACCTCCAAATGCACAGCTCTACTGGCCATACAGGTAAAGATAACTCCATATCTTTTGGCCATAGCACGTCCTCTCTTGACCTCAATGGGTCCAAAATAATCCACCCCCACATTTGTAAAAGGCGGCAGATCTGGAGATACTCTTTCTTTGGGCATGTCGGCCATCTTCTGCTCATTCGGCTGTCTGTGATGCCTTCTACAGACCACACACTCAGATATTATCCTCCGACAAGCAGAATTGGCATTCGTAATCCAATACTTTCTTCGCAAGGTTGAAAGCATATGATTTCTCCCAGCATGTCCAAGCTGTTGGTGTATGGACCGCAAAATAAGACTGGATACATGCTGACCTTTAGAAAGAATCACAGAATGTTTAAGCTCCTCAGGCATAGCTGCACGACTGAGCCTTCCACCTACTCTCAACAAACCGTCCTTCAATAAAGGATCCAACCTATAAATGTCACTTGTTTTCTTTACACCAGATGCTCCAGCTCTCAACATTAAAATTTCTTCTTTATATGTTTCTTGCTGACTGAAACAGACAATGGCATCTTCAGCCCTGTAGAGATCACTTACAGAAAGTGGTTGCTTAACAACTGTAGTTCTGATTTCTCTCATCTTCTCCTCTAACTTCTTCAGATCCACAGATGGGCCTAAGGAGACCATAACCTCCTTCCTCTTTCTACTCAGTTCCAACAGAATGGATCTGAGTTTCAGGAACCAAGCAACAGAGATCTTGAGCTTAGACCACTCAGAAAAATAATTCATGAGCTTAGTGGTGGCATCTTCAACATGTGAAATGACATTCACCAAGATTTCTTTTTTGACCTCTGGGTCATCCAAAGAGATGGACCGAGTCTCAAACAATCTTGGCCAATACGTTTCTGATCTTTGCAAGAAGTCAGGATCCTCCAACCACCTCAGGCATGCAAAAAAGCCATCCACACTCAAGCCTCTGGAGGCTACATCTGCAGGATTGCTCTTCGAGCTGATGTACCTCCACTGACTGAGATTTGTTGCTTCTCTTATTGCAGCCACTCTGTTAGCGACAAAAGTATGGAATCGTTTCGTCTCATTGTTGATATATTTCAACACAGTTTGACTGTCTGTCCAGAAGCATGACTCCTCCAAGTGCAACGACAGCTCCTTCCTCAACATCCTGTCGACTTTAACCGCCAGCACAGCAGCTGTAAGTTCAAGACGCGGGATGGTAGTTTGTTTTAACGGTGCAACCCTGGCCTTGCCCAACATGAATGTCACATGCACCTTGTCATCTTGGTTTGTCAGCCTTAAATAGGATACTGTGCCATAACCATAGCTACTGGCATCTGCAAAATGAAGTTGTACACTGGCCAGTCTTCCAAACCCTTCTGGCTTGATACAGCGGCTTACTTTAATCTGTGATACTTTCTCCAACTCCAACAGCCATCCAGTCCATTGTTGCATGAATGTGTGGGGTATAGGCTCATCCCAAGACATCTTTCTTTTACACATTTTACACTTTGGCTGCAAGGTGACTGGTGATAAGAACCCCAATGGATTGTAGATGGAACTGACAACTGATAGAATTCCACGTCTGGTATGCGGATGCTTTTCCACTGCATGTTTAAATGTGAAAGTGTCACTTTCAACACACCAATTCAATACAAGTGCCATCTCCAAGGGTAAGCTATCCTGTTCCAAGTGCAGCTGTCTAGTTAGTTTCGATCGCTTTGCTTCAGGAATAGATGATAACACAGCCCGACTGTTGCTTGTCCATTTGAGCAACTGAAAACCTCCTTTTGAGCATACTTCGGTAAGATCTGTAGCCAATTTTATAGCTTCCTCTTCTGAAGGCAAAGACTTCAGACAATCATCCACGTAAAAGTTGTTATAGATAGTCTCAATCACTTCGACTTGAAAGTCATCCTTGTTATCTGTTGCAGTTTTCCTTAAAGCATAGCTTGCACAGCTCGGAGACGAGACAGCTCCAAAGATGTGTACCTTCATTCTGTGTTCCAATGGGCTTTGTGTCACATCTCCCGCTGGCCACCAGAGAAAGCGAAGAAAATTCACATGTCTTTCTGACACTCTTACTTGATGAAACATAGCTTGGACATCCGTCATCAAAGCAATGTTTTCCGGTCTAAATCTTAAGACACCAAAGAGTGAATTGGTTAGGTCGGGACCTTGTAACAAATTACAATTCAGAGACGTTCCTTTAAATCCAGCTCCACAATCGAAAACTACCCTCAAGGTTTTCTTTTGCGGGTGATATACCCCATGATGCGGTAAGTACCACACATGTCCTTTTTCACATTCCAGCTGATCTTTAGGCACCACTTCAGCATATTTGCTGTCAATCATATGTGAGATGAACATTGTATACTCTTCCTGGTAGGACTTGTTCCTTTCAAACTTCCTTTTCAGGCAATTAAGACGCTGTTCAACTATGCACCGATTATTTGGCAAGGTGACGTTATCAGTCTTGAAAGGTAAATCCATATAATAATGTCCTTCTTGTAAATATGTGGACCTTTCAAGAATGTCCATGAATCTCAAATCATCCCTTGACATCTCCTGTCTCTCCTCCAATGACTTCTCATTAAAGTCTTGGTTGTACTGAGAAATTAACAGTTCCTCCAATCTGGCGATAGATATCCTATTAGCATAAATGGTTGAGCAGCTTCTCTTGCAACACCCACTTTTGCTTCTTAATGGACCGTTAATGACCCAACCCAAAAGGGTCCTCACGGCATAGGGTCCACCACCTTGACTGTTAATAATCTCCCAGGGCTCAATTAAATTTGGTGCGTTAGTTCCAATCAAGATTTCCACATTGGAGTCCAATTCAGGGATCTTAACACCTCTCAAATAGTCCCAATCTTCAAGATCTTGCTGGACTGGGATGTTACTTAATGACACAGGAATTTCTTCTTGTGTATACACCTCTGGTAATGCAAAGAACTGGCTGCCTTCCAACTTGGCCAACTCCAATCCTGCAACAACTTGACTTTCAACAACGTTTTCTTGACCCATAGTACGTAGTAAAATATTGGTCTTCTTACCTTGAAGATTCAACTTCTTCACAAGACTGCTGGTACAAAATGTTGCTGTACTTCCAGGGTCCAAGAAGGCATATGTCTTAAGTACTTTATCTCTTTTCTTGGACTTCACTTGCACAGGTACAATGGAGAGAGCACAATACTGATCTCCGGCCCCAGTAAAACCACAAGCCTGTGAAGACACTAGTGCATTACTAATTTCAAAGCAAACTCCCTTCCCTCTCAGGAATTCAATCTTTTCTCGTTGGGAAACTTTAATCAGCTCTGGACACTGAACTAACAGATGAGACTTTTTACAGTAGAGACAAAAATCCAAGCCTGACTCCTTATAAGCATCCACCTGCTTAGATGTCTTGCATACTGTGGCCTTGAGAGCTTCATTAGGAATGGTAGCTGAGGTATTGGTTGCAAAGCTACTACCTTTGATGGCATTCCTTGTCGGTGGTTTGTTCTTATTAACTGTCTTTGAAGTAGTCAGTTGTGTGTCTGTAATATCACCAAAAAGTGGATGAGACAAAATCTTAACCTGCGTCTCCAAAAAGTTCACCATATCTGGAAAGGTTGCTCTTAAGCCTCGTCGCTCTTGAAGTTCACAAGCTGTTGACCTCCATCTTTCCCTTAACTTATAAGGCCATCGCATTATCACATGCTTCATGTTTGAGGGGATATTCAACTCCTCCATATACTGTATTTCAGCCATAACGTTACAGCATCCTCTCAAGAACAGAGCAAATTCTTGCAATGCCTGGACGTCTTCAGTTTTAATAACAGGCCATCCAAAAATTTTGTCCATACAAGCTGATGCAATTTTTTGCTCACTACCAAAATGCTCTTTAAGAAGACCTTTTGCTTTTTGATTTCCTTGTTGTGGCACCATGTGTAAACAACTTCGTACCAGCTCTTTAGGCTGTCCTTTGGTGTACTGCTCTAAAAAGTACAAACAATCCTGGTAACTGCTGTTTTTTTCCTCAATATGATGTTCAAAAGCTTTGATAAATGAAAGAAATTGCAATGGGTCTCCAGCAAAAATGTCCATATCTCTCTGTGGCAGGTTTGATGACATTTGCTGTTGCACAAGCATCGCTGTAATCTCATTTTGCTTTTGCAAAATTCCACACATAGCATCCTGATTAACATTATTTTGCATTATTGAAGTGTTCTGTGCAGGCTGAAATATACGCAGTTGCTGTTCCTGTGCTGCTACTGAACCAGCAGGCAATACTGATGAGGTTGCAAGAACATTTGTTGACTGACGATGTGGTATAGCAGTGTCTGTTCCATTGTTCAGTTGTGGCTGCAAATTTACAGCGCTATCCCTTATTGATGATGTTCCATGATGTTGTACTTGATCCTCTGAATGCACATTTGCAGAAAGGCTATCATCATATGCAGAGGAAACAGGTAGCGCACTTGAAGATTGATTCATCATAACGCCGCTTTGAGGAACACGTTTATTAGCATTTGGATTAAGCTTAGAACTTTGTCTCTCATGCGCCTTGCTTGCATATAAATTCATTCCATCTGATGGAACATTTCCCACATCACTGCCTTCTAGCACCGAGAGCCTTGCAGCAGCCATAGCAATTTGTGCATCAAGTTCCAGTTGTTCCTTCCTTTTCTTCAGCTTAACTCTTTCCATTCTGAGTTTCTCCTCTTGTTCTTCCAGCTGATGCTTTCTTTGCAGAGCAGCAGCCTGTTCCATCAAAGCTGCCTTTTCAGCCTTTGCCTTTAAACGAGCTGAAGATGCACTTGAACTGACATAGCTCCTTTTACTTGATCTTTTACTTGGCACATTAGAAATGCTGTCATCCGGTTTAATGTCATCTTGACATGTAGACTGTGCCCCTTTGCCATTACTCCGATTAGCAGCAACATCACTTCTAACAACAGAAGCAACACCATCATCACCAACATCACTTTCCACGTCACAATCATAAGAAGCTCCTTGATCTCTCAACCATTTGTACACTTCTTCAACAAACGCATCATTAGCAGATCGTTTTAACTGAAACCATGTTTCCTGTCTTTTCTGCTCCTCTTCAGGCAGAAAGTACTCATTGAGCAATGTATTGTGGAGATCAAAAGCATTCTGACACAGAGATTTGAACCTTTTTAAGTTTTGTTGAACATTAACCACATTTCCAGAAGCATTTTCAAAATTAGATAGATGTATAACAATTTCAGACTTTATTTTGCTGGCCTTTTTAAAACTTGCACTCCTTTCCTTTTGAAGTCTTTCAATTATCAGAGCAATTCCTTTAGCTGTAGGTTTTTTGGGTCTTTTTTCATTACATTCACGTTGTGGCTCGATGGATTTGTTTTCATTATTATGTCCGTAGCTCATTTTCAACGTTTTTACTTTAAACGATGAAACGCACAAGTTTAGCGTTTAATGCGTTTTATGCAAATTTATATTTAATTGGAGCTCGCAGTAAGTTATTAAGCGGTACTGAATTTTCCATCTTTTACGATATCATTGCTGGCATCTGTTACCAATATCGTAGCCTGCTTATCAGGAAACGTCCAAGCCCTTTTGCCAGTAGATAAAAAAGATTTCTCCTACCTTATCACAGAGATTTTAGACGGCTTTGACTGCTGCGGCTCCTCGCACATGCCAAACAGTTCGCCCATCCAGCTCACAGCGTGTGCACCTGTTAATCAATTTCCAAAGGATCCATACGAGCTCCAATCCAACTTCCAAAGTACTCAAACGAAATATGTCCGCTGATATCCAAACGAGATCCGATTTTTACCTTTTTGTAATGCCTGTTCCTCTTTCAAACACTGGGCAGGGTGAGGTTGGATCTTAGATTATAACTCACTAGTTTGTCCATTTCCAAAAAATCATAATGTCCATAACACGCAACGGTCTTTTGGGTGAAGTTCCCGTTTAATATAAATTTCAGATGATACATGAACTTGGATTATAACTTGAGCTCGTCCACCACCAGCAAACTAGCGTTTAGCAGTAAAAATCGTATGATCTCCACCACCCTATCCTACCTCTCACACCTAACCACCTGTGGCTTTATAATTTATCAATACTGCCACCTAGCGTGAACCACCACCACTACAACAAAAACAACGAATGCCTCCCACACGTGGATTTGGTCTGACATACATTTTATATTAATAAATATTAACTTCAGATACCAGTCAGCATTCGGAAGCAGTTTGTGTCAAATAAAAACATTTTCTGTTCATATAAAACAGCTTGAAAATAGTGTCAGGGCTTTGGTGTCAAATAAATACATTTCATATTTTCGTTCGTTTAGATCATACTTGTTTGCGATCTCGTGGATTTGGCGTCAGATACATTTTATATTAATAAATATTAACTTCAGATGCCAGTCAGCAATCGGAAGCAGTTTTGGTCAAATAAAAACATTTTCTGTTAATATAAAAAAACACTTGAAAAAAGTTGGAAAAATAAATGTAGTAATGTTGCATATTTCTGTAGGGTTCAATCATACTTGTTAGCGATCTCGTGGATTTGGTCTGACATACATTTTATGTTAATCAATATTAACTTCAGATGCCAGTCAGCAATCGCAAGCAGTTTGTGTCAAAAAAAAACATTTTCTGTTCATATAAAACAGCTTGAAAATAGTGTCAGGGCTTTGGTGTCAAATACATACATTTCATATTTTTCTTCGTTTAGATCATACTTGTTTGCGATCTCGTGGATTTGGCGTCAGATACATTTTATATTAATAAATATTAACTTCAGATGCCAGTCAGCAATCGGAAGCAGTTTTGGTCAAATAAAAACATTTTCTGGTAATATAAAAAAAACTTGGAAAAATAAATTTAATATTGTTGCATATTTCTGTAGGGTTCAATCATACTTGTTTGCGATCTCGTGGATTTGGCGTCAGATACATTTTATATTAATAAATATTAACTTCAGATGCCAGTCAGCAATCGGAAGCAGTTTTGGTCAAATGAAAACATTTTCTGTTAATATAAAAAAAACTTGAAAAAAGTTGGAAAAATAGATTTAATATTGTTGCATATTTCTGTAGGGTTCAATCATACTTGTTAGCGATCTCGTGGATTTGTCGTCAAATACATTTTATATTAATAAATATTAACTTCAAATGCCAGTCAGCAATCGGAAGCAGTTTTGGTCAAATGAAAACATTTTCTGTTAATATAAAAAAAAGTTGGACAAATAAATTTAATATTGTTGCATATTTCTGTACGGTTCAATCATACTTGTTAGCGATCTCGTGGATTTGGCCTCAGATACATTTTATATTAATAAATATTAACTTCAGATGCCAGTCAGCAATCGCAAGCAGTTTGTGTCAAATAAAAACATTTTCTGTTCATATAAAACAGCTCGAAAATAGTGTCAGGGCTTTGGTGTCAAATAGCCACATTTCTTATATTTTCTCGTAGATCATACTTGTTAGCGATCTCGTGGATTTGGCCTCAGATACATTTTATATTAATAAATATTAACTTCAGATGCCAGTCAGCAATCGCAAGCAGTTTGTGTCAAATAAAAACATTTTCTGTTCATATAAATCAGCTTGAAAATAGTGTCAGGGCTTTGGTGTCAAATAAATACATTTCATATTTTTGTTCGTTTAGATCATACTTGTTTGCGATCTCATGGATTTGGCGTCAGATACATTTTATATTAATTGATATAAACTTCAGATGCCAGTCAGCAATCGGAAGCAGTTTTGGTCAAATAAAAACATTTTCTGTTAATATAAAAAAAAACTTGAAAAAAGTTGGAAAAATAAATTTAATATTGTTGCATATTTCTATACAGTTCCATCATATCTGTTTGCGATCTCGTGGATTTGGCGTCAGATACATTTTATATTAATAAATATTAACTTCAGATGCCAGTCAGCATTCGGAAGCAGTTTTGGTCAAATAAAAACATTTTCTGTTAATATAAAAAAAACTTGGAAAAAAGTTGTAAAAATAAATGTAATATTGTTGCATATTTTTGTAGAGTTCAATCATACTTGTTAGCGATCTCATGGTTTTGGCCTCAGATACATTTTATATTAATA
>VONZ01003747.1:0-17025 GCA_012976165.1 Labeo catla | reverse complement strand
GTATTTGACGCCAACTCTTGGAGATCGCTGGCAAGTATAATATAACCTTACCAAAATTCGTATTTTTTTGACACCAAAGCCCTGACACACTTTTCAAGTTATTTTATATGGACAGAAAATGTTTTTATTTGACACAAACTGCCTGCGATTGCTGACTGGTATCCGAAGTTAATGTTTCTGAAATTATAATGTATTTGACGCCAACTCCTGGAGATCGCTGGCAAGTATAATGTAAAAATATGAAATGTACTTATTTGACACCAAAGCCCTGACACATTTTTCAAGTTATTTTATATAGACAGAAAATGTTTTTATTTGACACAAACTACCTGCGACTGCTGACTGGTATCTGAAGTTAATGTTTATTAATATATAATGTATTTGACGCCAACTCCTGGAGATCGCTGGCAAGTATAATATAACCTTACCAAAATACGTATTTTTTTGACACCAAAGCCCTGACACACTTTTCAAGTTATTTTATATGGACAGAAAATGTTTTTATTTGACACAAACTGCCTGCGATTGCTGACTGGTTTTTGAAGTTAATGTGTATTAATATAAAATGTATTTGACGCGAACTCCTGGAGATCGCTGGCAAGTATAATGTAAAAATATGAAATGTACTTATTTGACACCAAAGCCCTGACACACTTTTCAAGTTATTTTATATGGACAGAAAATGTTTTTATTTGACACAAATTGCCTGCGATTGCTGACTGGTATTTGAAGTTAATGTGTATTAATATAAAATGTATTTGACGCGAACTCCTGGAGATCGCTGGCAAGTATAATGTAAAAATATGAAATGTATTTATTTGACACCAAAGCCCTGACACACTTTTCAAGTTATTTTATATGGACAGAAAATGTTTTTATTTGACACAAACTGCCTGCGATTGCTGACTGGTATTTGAAGTTAATGTGTATTAATATAAAATGTATTTGACGCGAACTCCTGGAGATCGCTGGCAAGTATAATGCAAAAATATGAAATGTATTTATTTGACACCAAAGCCCTGACACACTTTTCAAGTTATTTTATATGGACAGAAAATGTTTCTATTTGACACAAACTGCCTGCGATTGCTGACTAGTATCTGAAGTTAATGTTTATAAATATAAAATGTATTTGACGCCAACTCCTGGAGATCGCTGGCAAGTATAATATAACCTTACCAAAATACGTATTTTTTTTGACACCAATGCCATGACACACTTTTCAAGTTATTTTATATAGACAGAAAATGTTTTTATTTGACACAAACTGCCTGCGATTGCTGACTGGTATTTGAAGTTAATGTGTATTAATATATAATGTATTTGACGCGAACTCCTGGAGATCGCTGGCAAGTATAATGTAAAAATATGAAATGTACTTATTTGACACCAAAGCCATGACACACTTTTCAAGTTATTTTATATGGACAGAAAATGTTTTTATTTGACACAAACTGCCTGCGATTGCTGACTGGTATTTGAAGTTAATGTGTATTAATATAAAATGTATTTGACGCCAACTCCTGGAGATCGCTGGCAAGTATAATATAACCTTACCAAAATACGTATTTTTTTTGACACCAAAGCCATGACACACTTTTCAAGTTATTTTATATAGACAGAAAATATTTTTATTTGACACAAACTGCCTGCGATTGCTGACTGGTATTTGAAGTTAATGTGTATTAATATAAAATGTATTTGACGCCAACTCCTGGAGATCGCTGGCAAGTATAATGTAAAAATATGAAATGTACTTATTTGACACCAAAGCCCTGACACATTTTTCAAGTTATTTTATATGGACAGAAAATGTTTTTATTTGACACAAACTGCCTGCGATTGCTGACTGGTATTTGAAGTTAATGTGTATTAATATAAAATGTATTTGACGCCAACTCCTGGAGATCGCTGGCAAGTATAATATAACCTTATCAAAATACGTATTTTTTTGACACCAAAGCCCCGGGATTACACTTTTCAAGCTTTCATTTTATATGGACAGAAAAATGTTTCTATTTTGACACAAACTCCCTGCGATTGCTGACTGGTATCTGAAGTTAATGTTTATTAATATATAATGTATTTGACGCCAACTCCTGGAGATCGCTGGCAAGTATAATATAACCTTATCAAAATATGTATTTTTTTGACACCAAAGCCCTGACAGTTTTTTCAAGGTATTTTAAATGGACAGAAAATGTTTTTATTTCACACAAACTGCCTGCGATTTCTGACTGGTATCTGAAGTTAATGTTTATTAATATATAATGTATTTGACGCTACCTCCTGGAGATCGCTGGCAAGTATAATATAACTTTACCAAAATACGTATTTTTTTGACACCAAGGCCCTGACACACTTTTCAAGTTATTTTATATGGACAGAAAATGTTTTTATTTGAAACAAACTGCCTGCGATTGCTGACTGGTATCTGAAGTTAATGTTTATTAATATATAATGTCTTTGACGCGAACTCCTGGAGATCGCTGGCCAGTATAATGTAACCTTACCAAAATATGTATTTTTTTGACACCAAAGCCCTGACACACTTTTCAAGTTATTTTATATATAAAGAAAACGTTTTTATTTGACACAAACTGCCTGCGATTGCTGACTAGTATCTGAAGTTAATGTTTATTAATATAAAATGTATTTGACGCCAACTCCTGGAGATCGCTGGCAAGTATAATATAAGCTTACCAAAATACGTATTTTTTTGACACCAAAGCCCTGACACACTTTTCAAGTTATTTTATATGGACAGAAAATGTTTTTATTTGACACAAACTGCCTGCGATTTTTGACTGGTATCTGAAGTTAATGTTTATTAACATATAATGTATTTGACGCCAACTCCTGGAGATCGCTGGCAAGTATAATATAACCTTACCAAAATACATATTTTTTTGACACCAAAGCCCTGACACACTTTTCAAGTTATTTTAAATGGACAGAAAATGTTTTTATTTGACACAAACTGCCAGCAAATGCTGACTGGTATCTGAAGTTAATGTTTCTGAAATTATAATGTATTTGACGCCAACTCCTGGAGATCGCTGGCAAGTATAATGTAAAAATATGAAATGTGCTTATTTGACACCAAAGCCCTGACACATTTTTCAAGTTATTTTATATGGACAGAAAATGTTTTTATTTGACACAAACTGCCTGCGATTGCTGACTGGTATTTGAAGTTAATGTGTATTAATATAAAATGTATTTGACGCGAACTCCTGGAGATCGCTGACAAGTATAATGTAAAAATATGAAATGTATTTATTTGACACCAAAGCCCTGACACACTTTTCAAGTTATTTTATATGGACAGAATATGTTTTCATTTGACACAAATTGCCTGCGATTGCTGACTAGTATCTGAAGTTAATGTTTATTAATATAAAATGTATTTGACGCCAACTCCTGGAGATCGCTGGCAAGTATAATATAACCTTACCAAAATACGTATTTTTTTTTACACCAAAGCCCTGACACACTTTTCAAGTTATTTTATATGGACAGAAAATGTTTTTATTTGACACAAACTGCCTGCGATTGCTGACTGGTATTTGAAGTTAATGTGTATTAATATATAATGTATTTGACGCGAACTCCTGGAGATCGCTGGCAAGTATAATGTAAAAATATGAAATGTACTTATTTGACACCAAAGCCCTGACACACTTTTCAAGTTATTTTATATGGACAGAAAATGTTTTTATTTGACACAAACTGCCTGCGATTTCTGACTGGTATCTGAAGTTAATGTTTATTAATAAATAATGTATTTGACGCTACCTCCTGGAGATCGCTGGCAAGTATAATCCTTACCAAAATAATGTTTTTGACAATTCAAAGCCCTGGACAATAATTTTCAAGTTATTTGGCGCATGGAATAGAAAATGTTTTATTTGAAAACAACAAACTGCCCGCGCATTGCTGACTGGTATTCCAGTTAATGTTTATTACTTTATATATCGTCTTTGACGCGAACTCCTGAGATCGCTGGCCGTATAATGTAACCTACCAAAAATATGTATTGACACCAAAGCCCTGACACACTTTTCGCTATTTTATATAATAGAAAAATGTTTTTATTTTGATTAATAAACTGCTCGCTAAGTGCATTGCTGACTGGTATCTGAAGTTAATGTTTATTAATATATAATGTCTTTGACGCGAACTCCTGGAGATCGCTGGCCAGTATAATGTAACCTTACCAAAATATGTATTTTTTTCACACCAAAGCCCTTCCACACTTTTCAAGTTATTTTATATGGACAGAAAATGTTTTTATTTGACACAAACTGCCTGCGATTGCTGACTGGTATCTGAAGTTAATGTGTATTAATATAAAATGTATTTTACGCGAACTCCTGGAGATCGCTGGCAAGTATAATATAACCTTACCAAAATTTGTATTTTTTTTTACACCAAAGCCCTGACACACTTTTCAAGTTATTTTATATCGACAGAAAATGTTTTTATTTGACACAAACTGCCTGCGATTGCTGACTAGTATCTGAAGTTAATGTTTATTAATATAAAATGTATTTGACGCCAACTCCTGGAGATCGCTGGCAAGTATAATATAACCTTACCAAAATACGTGTTTTTTTTGACACCAAAGCCCTGACACACTTTTCAAGTTATTTTATATGGACAGAAAATGTTTTTATTTGACACAAACTGCCTGCGATTGCTGACTAGTATCTGAAGTTAATGTTTATTAATATAAAATGTATTTGACGCGAACTCCTGGAGATCGCTGGCAAGTGTAATATAACCTTACTAAAATACGTATTTTTTTTGACACCAAAGCCATGACACACTTTTCAAGTTATTTTATATAGACAGAAAATGTTTTTATTTGACACAAACTGCCTGCGATTGCTGACTGGTATTTGAAGTTAATGTTTTGAAATTATAATGTATTTGATCACTAACTTCCTGAGATCGCTACAGTATAATGTGTAACAGGAAAATGTACCTATTTGACACCAGTTCCAGACACACTTTCAAGCTATTTTATATAAAAGAAGAAAACGCTTATTTGACACAAACTGCTCTGGCATTGCTGACTAGTATCTGAAGTTACTGTTTATTAATATAAAATGTATTTGACGCTAACTCCTGGAGATCGCTGGAAAGTATAATATAACCTTACCAAAATACATATTTTTTTGACACCAAAGCCCTGACACACTTTTCAAGTTATTTTATATGGACAGAAAATGTTTTTATTTGACACAAACTGCCTGCGATTCCTGACTTGTATCTGAAGTTAATGTTTATTAATATAAAATGTATTTGACGCCAACTCCTGGAGATCGCTGGCAAGTATAATATAACCTTACCAAAATACATATTTTTTTGACACCAATGCCCTGACACACTTTTCAAGTTATTTTATATGGACAGAAAATGTTTTTATTTGACACAAACTGCCTGCGATTGCTGACTGGTATCTGAAGTTAATGTTTCTGAAATTATAATGTATTTGACGCCAACTCCTGGAGATCGCTGGCAAGTATAATGTAAAAATATGAAATGTACTTATTTGACACCAAAGCCCTGACACATTTTTCAAGTCATTTTATATGGACAGAAAATGTTTTTATTTGACACAAACTACCTGCGACTGCTGACTGGTATCTGGATTTAATGTTTATTAATATATAATGTATTTGACGCCAACTCCTGGAGATCGCTGGCAAGTATAATGTAAAAATATGAAATGAATATTTGACACCAAAGCCCTGACACACTTTCAAAGCTATTTTATATAAAAGAAAACGCTTTTATTTGACACAAACTGCTCCACATTTCTGGACTGGTATCTAGTTAATGTTTATTAACATATAATTCTATTTGACGCCAACTCTGAGATTCTTAGCAAGTATAATATAACCTTTACTAAAAATACATATTTTTGACACCAAAGCCCCCTGACACACTTTTCAAGTTATTTTATATGGACAGAAAAATGTTTTATTTGACACAAACTGCCTGCGATTGTTGACTGGTATCCTAAATTACTGTTTCTTGAAATTATATAATGTATTTGACGCCATCTCCGGAGATCGCCATGCTATAATGTAAAATATGAAATAGTTTATTTGACACCAATAAAGCCTCCGACATTTCCTTCAGTTTATTTCATATGCATAGGAAAATGCTTTATTTGACACTAAACTGCTCAAGGACAAGTTGACTGGTATTTGAAGATAATGTGCCAATATAAATGTATTTGACGCCAACTCCTGGAGATCGCTGGCAAGTATAATATAACCCAATTAAAATAATGATTTTTTTGACACCAAAGCCCTGACACACTTTTCAAGTTATTTTATATGGACAGAAAATGTTTTTATTTGACACAAACTGCCTGCGATTGCTGACTGGTATTTGAAGTTAATGTGTATTAATATAAAATGTATTTGACGCCAAATCCTGGAGATCGCTGGCAAGTATAATGTAAAAATATGAAATGTACTTATTTGACACCAAAGCCCTGACAGTTTTTTCAAGTTATTTTATATGGACAGAAAATGTTTTTATTTGACACAAACTGCCTGCGATTGCTGACTGGTATCTGAAGTTAATGTGTATTAATATAAAATGTATTTGACGCGAACTCCTGGAGATCGCTGGCAAGTATAATGTATAAATATGAAATGTATTTATTTGACACCAAAGCCCTGCCACACTTTTCAAGCTATTTTATATAAAAAGAAAACGTTTTTATTTGACACAAACTGCCTGCGATTGCTGACTAGTATCTGAAGTTAATGTTTATTAATATAAAATGTATTTGACGCCAACTCCTGGAGATCGCTGGCAAGTATAATATAACCTTACCAAAATACGTATTTTTTTTGACACCAAAGCCCTGACACACTTTTCAAGTTATTTTATATGGACAGAAAATGTTTTTATTTGACACAAACTGCCTGCGATTGCTGACTAGTATCTGAAGTTAATGTTTATTAATATAAAATGTATTTGACGCCAACTCCTGGAGATCGCTGGCAAGTATAATGTAAAAATATGAAATGTACTTATTTGACACCAAAGCCCTGACACATTTTTCAAGTTATTTTATATGGACAGAAAATGTTTTTATTTGACACAAACTGCCTGCGATTGCTGACTGGTATTTGAAGTTAATGTGTATTAATATAAAATGTATTTGACGCCAACTCCTGGAGATCGCTGGCAAGTATAATATAACCTTACCAAAATACTTATTTTTTTGACACCAAAGCCCTGACACACTTTTCAAGTTATTTTATATGGACAGAAAATGTTTTTATTTGACACAAACTGCCTGCGATTGCTGACTGGTATCTGAAGTTAATGTATTAATATAAAATACGACAACTCCTGAAAGATCGCTGACAAGTATAATGTAAAAGGCGAAATGTATTTATTTGACACCAAAGCCCCATTAACACTGTTCGCTATTTTATATGGACAGAAAATGTTTTTATTTGACACAAACTGCCAGCAAATGCTGACTGGTATCTGAAGTTAATGTTTCTGAAATTATAATGTATTTGACGCCAACTCCTGGAGATCGCTGGCAAGTATAATGTAAAAATATGAAATGTACATATTTGACACCAAAGCCCTGACACATTTTTCAAGTTATTTTATATAGACAGAAAATGTATTTATTTGACACAAACTACCTGCCACTGCTGACTGGTATCTGAAGTTAATGTTTATTAATATATAATGTATTTGACGCCAACTCCTGGAGATCGCTGGCAAGTATAATGTAACCTTACCAAAATATGTATTTTTTTGACACCAAAGCCCTGACAGTTTTTTCAAGTTATTTTAAATAGACAGAAAATGTTTTTATTTGACACAAACTGCCTGCGATTTTTGACTGGTATCTGAAGTTAATGTTTATTAATATATAATGTATTTGACGCCAACTCCTGGAGATCGCTGGCAAGTATAATGTAAAAATATGAAATGTACTTGTTTGACACCAAAGCCCTGACACATTTTTCAAGTTGTTTTATATGGACAGAAAATGTTTTTATTTGACACAAACTACCTGCGACTGCTGACTGATATCTGAAGTTAATGTTTATTAATATATAATGTATTTGACGCCAACTCCTGGAGATCGCTGGCAAGTATAATATAACCTTACCAAAATACTTATTTTTTTGACACCAAAGCCCTGACAGTTTTTTCAAGTTATTTTATATGGACAGAAAATGTTTTTATTTGACACAAACTGCCTGCGATTGCTGACTGGTATTTGAAGTTAATGTGTATTAATATAAAATGTATTTGACGCCAACTCCTGGAGATCGCTGGCAAGTATAATGTAAAAATATGAAATGTATTTATTTGACACCAAAGCCCTGACACATTTTTCAAGTTATTTTATATGGACAGAAAATGTTTTTATTTGACACAAACTGCCTGCGATTGCTGACTGGTATTTGAAGTTAATGTGTATTAATATAAAATGTATTTGACGCCAACTCCTGGAGATCGCTGACAAGTATAATGTAAAAATATGAAATGTATTTATTTGACACCAAAGCCCTGACACACTTTTCAAGTTATTTTATATGGACAGAATATGTTTTCATTTGACACAAATTGCCTGCGATTGCTGACTAGTATCTGAAGTTAATGTTTATTAATATAAAATGTATTTGACGCCAACTCCTGGAGATCGCTGGCAAGTATAATGTAAAAATATGAAATATACTTATTTGACACCAAAGCCCTGACACATTTTTCAAGTTATTTTATATGGACAGAAAATGTTTTTATTTGACACAAACTACCTGCGACTGCTGACTGGTATCTGAAGTTAATGTTTATTAATATATAATGTATTTGACGCCAACTCCTGGAGATCGCTGGCAAGTATAATATAACCTTACCAAAATACTTATTTTTTTGACACCAAAGCCCTGACAGTTTTTTCAAGTTATTTTAAATGGACAGAAAATGTTTTTATTTGACACAAACTACCTGCGATTGCTGACTAGTATCTGACGTTAATGTTTATTAATATATAATGTATTTGACGCCAACTCCTGGAGATCGCTGGCAAGTATAATATAACTTTACCAAAATACGTATTTTTTTGACACCAAAGCCCTGACACACTTTTCAAGTTATTTTATATGGACAGAAAATGTTTTTATTTGACACAAACTGCCTGCGATTTCTGACTGGTATTTGAAGTTAATGTGTATGAATATAAAATGTATTTGACGCCAACTCCTGGAGATCGCTGGCAAGTATAATGTATAAATATGAAATGTATTTATTTGACACCAAAGCCCTGACACACTTTTCAAGCTATTTTATATAAAAAGAAAACGTTTTTATTTGACACAAACTGTCTGCGATTGCTGACTAGTATCTGAAGTTAATGTTTATTAATATAAAATGTATTTGACGCCAACTCCTGGAGATCGCTGGCAAGTATAATATAACTTTACCAAAATACGTATTTTTTTTGACACCAAAGCCCTGACACACTTTTCAAGTTATTTTATATGGACAGAAAATGTTTTTATTTGACACAAACTGCCTGCGATTGCTGACTGGTATCTGAAGTTAATGTTTATTAATATTTAATGTATTTGACGCCAACTCCTGGAGATCGCTGGCAAGTATAATGTAACCTTACCAAAGTATATATTTTTTTGACACCAAAGCCCTGACAGTTTTTTCAAGTTATTTTAAATGGACAGAAAATGTTTTTATTTGACACAAACTGCCAGCAAATGCTGACTAGTATCTGAAGGTAATGTTTATTAATATAAAGTGTATTTGATGCGAACTCCTGGAGATCGCTGGCAAGAATAATGTAAAAATATGAAATGTATTTATTTGACACCAAAGCCCTGACACACTTTTCAAGTTATTTTATATGGACAGAATATGTTTTTATTTGACACAAACTGCCTGCGATTTCTGACTGGTATCTGAAGTTAATGTTTATTAATATATAATGTATTTGACGCCAACTCCTGGAGATCGCTGGCAAGTATAATATAACCTTACCAAAATACTTATTTTTTTGACACCAAAGCCCTGACAGTTTTTTCAAGTTATTTTAAATGGACAGAAAATGTTTTTATTTGACACAAACTACCTGCGATTGCTGACTAGTATCTGAAGTTAATGTTAATTAATACATAATATATTTGACGCCAACTCCTGGAGATCGCTGGCAAGTATAATATAACCTTAACAAAATACTTATTTTTTTGACACCAAAGCCCTGACACACTTTTCAAGTTATTTTATATGGACAGAAAATGTTTTTATTTGACACAAACTGCCTGCGATTTTTGACTGGTATCTGAAGTTAATGTTTATTAACATATAATGTATTTGACGCCAACTCCTGGAGATCGCTGGCAAGTATAATATAACCTTACCAAAATACATATTTTTTTGACACCAAAGCCCTGACACACTTTTCAAGTTATTTTATATGGACAGAAAATGTTTTTATTTGACACAAACTGCCTGCGATTTCTGACTGGTATCTGAAGTTAATGTTTATTAATATGTAATGTATTTGACGCCAACTCCTGGAGATCGCTGGCAAGTATAATGTAACCTTACCAAAGTATATATTTTTTTGACACCAAAGCCCTGACAGTTTTTTCAAGTTATTTTAAATGGACAGAAAATGTTTTTATTTGACACAAACTGCCAGCAAATGCTGACTGGTATCTGAAGTTAATGTTTCTGAAATTATAATGTATTTGACGCCAACTCCTGGAGATCGCTGGCAAGTATAATGTAAAAATATGAAATGTACATATTTGACACCAAAGCCCTGACACATTTTTCAAGTTATTTTATATAGACAGAAAATGTATTTATTTGACACAAACTACCTGCCACTGCTGACTGGTATCTGAAGTTAATGTTTATTAATATATAATGTATTTGACGCCAACTCCTGGAGATCGCTGGCAAGTATAATGTAAAAATATGAAATGTATTTATGTGACACCAAAGCCCTGACAGTTTTTTCAAGTTATTTTATATGGACAGAAAATGTTTTTATTTGACACAAACTGCCTGCGATTGCTGACTGGTATTTGAAGTTAATGTGTATTAATATAAAATGTATTTGACGCCAACTCCTGGAGATCGGGCTATAAAGTATGGTAAAAAATAATGAAATGTAAAATTTGTTTGATAATTAAAGCCCCATTACATTCTTTTTCAAGTTGTTTTATATGGACAGAAAATACTTTTATTCTTTGGATTAATGTAAACTACTCCGCGACCAAGTTGACTGGTATCTGAAGTTAATGTTTATTAATATATAATGTATTTGACGCCAACTCCTGGAGATCGCTGGCAAGTATAATATAACCTTACCAAAATACTTATTTTTTTGACACCAAAGCCCTGACACACTTTTCAAGTTATTTTATATGGACAGAAAATATTTTTATTTGACACAAACTGCCTGCGATTGCTGACTGGTATTTGAAGTTAATGTGTATTAATATAAAATGTATTTGACGCCAACTCCTGGAGATCGCTGACAAGTATAATGTAAAAATATGAAATGTACTTATTTGACACCAAAGCCCTGACAGTTTTTTCAAGTTATTTTATATGGACAGAAAATGTTTTTATTTGACACAAATTGCCTGCGATTGCTGACTAGTATCTGAAGTTAATGTTTATTAATATAAAATGTATTTGACGCCAACTCCTGGAGATCGCTGGCAAGTATAATATAACCTTACCAAAATACGTGTTTTTTTTGACACCAAAGCCCTGACACACTTTTCAAGTTATTTTATATGGACAGAAAATGTTTTTATTTGACACAAACTGCCTGCGATTCCTGACTTGTATCTGAAGTTAATGTGTATTAATATAAAATGTATTTGACGCGAACTCCTGGAGATCGCTGGCAAGTATAATGTAAAAATATGAAATGTATTTATTTGACACCAAAGCCCTGACACACTTTTCAAGCTATTTTATATAAAAAGAAAACGTTTTTATTTGACACAAACTGCCTGCGATTGCTGACTAGTATCTGAAGTTAATGTTTATTAATATAAAATGTATTTGACGCCAACTCTTGGAGATCGCTGGCAAGTATAATATAACCTTACCAAAATAAGTATTTTTTTGACACCAAAGCCCTGACACACTTTTCAAGTTATTTTATATGGACAGAAAATGTTTTTATTTGACACAAACTGCCTGCGATTTCTGACTGGTATCTGAAGTTAATGTTTATTAATATGTAATGTATTTGACGCCAACTCCTGGAGATCGCTGGCAAGTATAATGTAACCTTACCAAAGTATATATTTTTTTGACACCAAAGCCCTGACAGTTTTTTCAAGTTATTTTAAATGGACAGACAATGTTTTTATTTGACACAAACTGCCAGCAAATGCTGACTGGTATCTGAAGTTAATGTTTCTGAAATTATAATGTATTTGACGCCAACTCCTGGAGATCGCTGGCAAGTATAATGTAAAAATATGAAATGTACTTATTTGACACCAAAGCCCTGACACATTTTTCAAGTTATTTTATATGGACAGAAAATGTTTTTATTTGACACAAACTGCCTGCGATTGCTGACTGGTATTTGAAGTTAATGTTTATTAACATAAAATGTATTTGACGCCAACTCCTGGAGATCGCTGGCAAGTATAATATAACCTTACCAAAATACGTATTTTTTTTTACACCAAAGCCCTGACACACTTTTCAAGTTATTTTATATGGACAGAAAATGTTTTTATTTGACACAAACTGCCTGCGATTTTTGACTGGTATCTGAAGTTAATGTTTATTAACATATAATGTATTTGACGCCAACTCCTGGAGATCGCTGGCAAGTATAATGTAAAAATATGAAATGTACTTATTTGACACCAAAGCCCTGACAGATTTTTCAAGTTATTTTATATGGACAGAAAATGTTTTTATTTGACACAAACTGCCAGCAAATGCTGACTAGTATCTGAAGGTAATGTTTATTAATATATAATGTATTTGACGCCAACTCCTGAGATCGCTGGCAAGTATAATGTAACCTACCAAAGTATATATATTTTTGACACAATTCAAAAGCCCTTGGACAGTTTTTCTTTTCAAGTTATTTTTAAATGGACAGAAAATGTTTTTTATTTGATTAACAAACTCGCCAGCAAATGCTGACTGGTATCTGAAGTTAATGTTCTTCTGAAATTATAATGTATTTGACGCCAACCCTGAGAGATCGCTGGCAAGTATAATGTAAAAATATGAAATGTAAATTTATTTGACACCAAAGCCTGACACATTTTTCGCCATTTTATATAGACAGAAATAAGTTTTTATTTGACAAACCTGCGACTGCTGGACTGGTATCTGAAGTTAATGTTTATTAATATATATCGTATTTGACGCCAACTCTGAGATCGCTGGCAAGTATAATGTAACCTTTTACCAAAATATGTATTTCTTTTGACACCAAAGCCCTGACAGTTTTTTCAAGTTATTTTAAATAGACAGAAAATGTTTTTATTTGACACAAACTGCCTGCGATTTTTGACTGGTATCTGAAGTTAATGTTTATTAATATATAATGTATTTGACGCCAACTCCTGGAGATCGCTGGCAAGTATAATGTAAAAATATGAAATGTACTTGTTTGACACCAAAGCCCTGACACATTTTTCAAGTTGTTTTATATGGACAGAAAATGTTTTTATTTGACACAAACTACCTGCGACTGCTGACTGATATCTGAAGTTAATGTTTATTAATATATAATGTATTTGACGCCAACTCCTGGAGATCGCTGGCAAGTATAATATAACCTTACCAAAATACTTATTTTTTTGACACCAAAGCCCTGACAGTTTTTTCAAGTTATTTTATATGGACAGAAAATGTTTTTATTTGACACAAACTGCCTGCGATTGCTGACTGGTATTTGAAGTTAATGTGTATTAATATAAAATGTATTTGACGCCAACTCCTGGAGATCGCTGGCAAGTATAATGTAAAAATATGAAATGTGCTTATTTGACACCAAAGCCCTGACACATTTTTCAAGTTATTTTATATGGACAGAAAATGTTTTTATTTGACACAAACTGCCTGCGATTGCTGACTGGTATTTGAAGTTAATGTGTATTAATATAAAATGTATTTGACGCCAACTCCTGGAGATCGCTGACAAGTATAATGTAAAAATATGAAATGTATTTATTTGACACCAAAGCCCTGACACACTTTTCAAGTTATTTTATATGGACAGAATATGTTTTCATTTGACACAAATTGCCTGCGATTGCTGACTAGTATCTGAAGTTAATGTTTATTAATATAAAATGTATTTGACGCCAACTCCTGGAGATCGCTGGCAAGTATAATATAACCTACCAAAATAATGTATTTTTAACACACCAAAGCCCTGACACCCTTTCGCTATTTTATATGACAGAAAATGTTTTATTTGACACAAACTGCTCCAAGCATTGCTGACTGGTATCTGAGGTTACCGTTTATTAATATATAATGTATTTGACGCCAACCTGGAGATCGCTGGTAAGCATAATATAACCTTACCAAAATATCTCTATTTTTTGACACCGCCAAAGCCCTGACAGTTTTCTTTCAAGCTATTTTAAATGGACAGAAAATGTTTTATTTGACACAAACTACCTGGCGATTGCTGACTAGTATCTGAAGTTAATGTTAATTAATACATAATATATTTGACGCCAACTCCTGGAGATCGCTGGCAAGTTTAACCCTTGTGCGGTTTTCATTGTGGGTTGTACACTTAAGGTGTTTGGGGTCTGTAGAGACCCCACGCAACAAAACTTAATTTTGTAACAAAATAATAGTTTTTTTCTAAAACAAAATTCATTTTTCTGTTCATTAATGTTTTTACTACATTTGTGTCAGTTTTGGAGGATTTATTATGATTTTTTAAATTTATATAAATTAATAAATAAATATTTTTTTTAATAGGTTTTTATACAAAAACAGCTTTTTGTGTAAAATTCACTTTATGAAAGACCCACATTTTTAACTTTCATTCATGGTATAACCTGGATCATTTGACATAGTTTGGTGTAAGATTTTTGCTCATCATTTGAAAAATGCCGGTTTAAAAATAAAAAATTATCATTTTTACCAGTAGATGGCTGCAGAGCTCCACTGTTTACTATGTGCTATTTGACTAACTAAAAGACATCTTTTTACAAGTTTTTCAGTGGGAAAGGAAAGGATGTGACGTGTGGCCAAGTATGGTGACCCATACTCGGAATTTGTGCTCTGCATTTAACCCATCCAAGTGCACACACACAGTAGTGAGTAGTGAACAAACACCCGGAGCAGTGGGCAGCCATATTGCTATCGCTGCAGCGCCCGGGGAGCAGTTGTGGACCTTGCTCAAGGGACTCACCTCAGTCGTGGTATTGAGGGTGGAGAGAGCACTGATTATTCACTCCCCCCACCTTCAATCCCTGCCAGATCAGGGACTCGAACCCGCAGCGTTTCAAGCCAAAGCCCGGGACTCCCCAACCATTAGGCCAATGCCTTTTTGATTTTGATTTTGATTTTGATTTGAATTTTTTGATTTTATCTACAAATGAAATCACAATTATACAAATAAAAATTACTTTTTGTCAAAGTAATGGATGAATTGATAAATTTTGAATGGATGAATTTTGAATCGACATTTTGTTGGTTTGATTCTAATCATAATGTAACTATTGAAAAACTGATTTTTTTTTCAGTCTAAAAAATATTAAACTTTGACAAAAAGTAAATTTTTATTGTTATAATTGTGATTTCATTATATGTAGATATCAATCCAACTGAAAAAAAATTTAAAAAGATATCTTTTTGTTGGTCAAATAGTAAATAGAGGGCAGCCATACTGCTATCACTGTGGCGCCCGGGGAGCAGTTGGGGGCCTTGCTCAAGGGTCTCACCTCAGTCATGGTATTGAGGGTGGAGAGAGCACTGGTTATTCACTGCCCCCACCTTCAATCCCTGCCGGATCAGGGACTCAAACCCGCAACGATTCAATTGCAGGCCCGATTCCCTAACCATTAGGCCACGTCTTTTTTTTTCTTTTTTTTTTCTTTTTTTTTGATTTTTTGATTTTTGGATTTTATTTACATATTATGAAATCACAAATATAAAAATAAAAATTACTTTTTGTCAAAGTAATGGATGAACTGATACATTTTGAATGGATGTATTTTGAATCAACATTTTGTTGGTTTGATTCTAATCATAAAATCATAAAAACTGTTTTTTTTAGTACAAAAAAAAATTAAACTTTGACAAAAAGTAATTTTTATTGTTATAATTGTGATTTTATTATATGTAGATATCAATCCAACTGAAAAAACTTGTAAAAAGATATCTTTTAGTTGGTCAAATAGCAAATTGTAAATAGTGGAGCTCTGCAGCCATCTACTGGTAAAAATGATATTTTTTTATTTTTAAAGCGGCATTTTCCAAATGATGGGCAAAAATCTTACACCAAACCATGTCAAATTATCCATGTTATCCCCATGAATGAAAGTTCAAAATGTGGGTCTTTTATAAAGTGAATTGTACACAAAAAGCTGTTTTTGTATAAAAACCTAATAAAAAAATATGTATTTATTAATTTATATAAATTTTAAAAAATATAATAAATCCTCCAAAAATGGAACAAATATAGTAAAAACATTAATAAATAAGAAAATAATATTTGTTTAAAAAAAAAAACTATTACTTTGTTAGAAAATTAAATTTTGTTGCATGGGGTCGCTAGAGACCCCAAAGATCTTGAATGTGACTTTTTTTTTTACACTAATATAAAATCAAGATATCACTCCAATTTTTTTTTTATTTGTAGATCTAGATAGTGCTGACAGCTGTACCAAGTCTCATGTCATTTCGACAAAGAGAACATTTTTTAAAAATTAAGCGAAAGTCATTTGCGGGTCAAAATGACCCCGAAGACCGCACAAG
>VONZ01003746.1:0-17029 GCA_012976165.1 Labeo catla | reverse complement strand
CAACCAACTTACCATCAAGAACCGTCATCCACTCCCACTTACCAACACCGCCCTGGACGCCCTCTCTGGTGCCCGTTTCTTCACGAAACTGGACTTACGGAGCGCTTACAACTTGGTCCGCATCAGGGAGGGCGATGAGTGGAAGACGGCCTTCATAACCCCCACTGGTCACTACGAGACCCTGGTTATGCCGTTTGGTCTGTGCAACAGTCCATCTGTATTTCAACAATTCATCAATGACGTTCTCCGGGACATGCTGGGTAGGTGGTGCTACGCCTACTTGGATGACATCCTTGTCTACTCTAAGACTCTCGAGGAACACACCCAGCATGTCCGAGCAGTCCTTCGGAGGTTGCAGGCCCATCAGTTGTTCTGTAAGTTGGAGAAATGTGCTTTTCACCAGCACTCCACCACATTCCTTGGCTTCGCAATATCTTCTCAGGGTGTGGCCATGGATCCCCAGAAGCTGGAGGCTGTGCGCTCGTGGCCCCTACCCACGTCGCTCAAACAGCTGCAACGTTTTCTGGGGTTCGCCAACTTCTACCGGCGATTCATCCAGGGCTTCAGCGCAACTGCAGCACCTCTGACTGCTCTCACCAAGCCATCACGCGGAGAATTCCAACTCACACCCGAAGCCATCCAAGCCTTCAAAAAGTTATGTCACCTGTTCACCACTGCTCCGGTTCTTCTTCATCCCGACCCGACTAAACCATTCGTTGTTGAAGTGGACGCTTCCGATGTGGGCGTAGGGGCGGTCGTTTCTCAACGCGGTCCAGACGAGAAACTACACCCTTGTACTTTTTTCTCGAGGAAATTCAATCCCACACAGCAGCGTTACGGGGTAGGGGACCGTGAACTGTTGGCCATCAAGTGGGCTCTGGAAGAATGGCGTCACTGGCTCCAGGGCGGCAGCGACCCATTCACCGTCTGGACCGACCACCAGAACCTCACCGTCATCCGCCAGACCAAACAGCTTAACCCCAGGCAGGCGCGGTGGGCACTATTCTTCGAGCACTTCCACTTCCACCTCTCCTACCGGCCCGGCTCGAAGAATACGAAAGCGGACGCCATCTCCCGACAACATCAGCGCGACACCATCTCCTCGGAGCCCGCGCCTGTCCTGCCCTCTCACATCATCTTGGCTCCTCTCCAGTGGGGGTTAGAAGAGAGAGTCCGCCAGAGTCACGGCCTGGAACCCCCTCCACCCGAGACCCCCACTAGGCGACTCTTTGTTCCTGACCACCTCCGCAAGGAAGTTCTCCAGTGGGGGCACGATTCCACTTTGACAGGACATCAAGGGGTCCAGAGGACCATCTCGTTCATCGACCGGGCGTTTTGGTGGAGGACGTTGAGGAAAGACGTACAGGAGTACGTCCAGGCATGTAACATCTGCGCTCGCTCCAAAACCTCCAACTTACCATCCACCGGCGAGCTGCAGCCCCTCCCCATCCCCAAACGCCCCTGGAGTCACATCTCCGTCGATTTCGTTACTGGACTCCCTGACTCGCAAGGCAAAAACACCATCCTGACCATTGTGGATGGTTTCTCGAAGGCTGTGCACCTGGTGGCTCTCACCGGACTCCCCTCGGCCAAAACCACTGCGGAGCTGATACTCGAGCACGTAGTCCGCTTGCATGGGTTCCCCAAGGACATCGTCTCGGACAGAGGGCCCTAGTTCACGGCCAAGTTCTGGCAGGCCTTCTGCCGTCTGGTCGGCACCACCTCCAGCCTATCATCCGGTCACCAATCTCAGACGAACGGCCAGACGGAGCGGGCCAACCAACAACTGGAGCGCTTCCTTCGATGCTTTGCGGGTGAACATCAGCGCTCCTGGGCGCGCTACCTCGTCTGGGCCGAGCTATCCAACAACTTGCACACCTCCTCGGCCACCAATCTAAGCCCATTCGAGGTATGCTACGGGTACCAACCTCCGGTGTTCGAACATCAAGAACCGGAGGTTGACGTCCCGTCCGCCCAACAGTTGGTCCGCCGGTGCCGGCGGCTCTGGAATCACGCCAGGACTGCCATTCAGAAAGCCAACCAACGGTACACCACCCAACACCGCCGCCGGCACCCTCCGGGACGATTGTTCCACGTTGGTGACAGGGTTTATCTCTCCACACGTAACATCAATCTGAAGTCGGACTCTAAAAAACTCACCCCACGATTCATCGGACCCTACAAGATCACTCACCGATTAAACCCTGTCACCTTCCGGCTCCAGCTGCCTGCTTCCCTCCGGATCCATCCTGTGTTTCATCAATCTCAACTCAAACATGTCTTCTTCTCCCCTCTGTCTCCCCAGGTCACTGCCCTCCCCGGTCGGATCATCGACGGTGGTCCTGCTACACCGTCCGGAGGATCCTTGACTCGCGAACCCGGTGGCCGTGGTACCCAATACCTCGTCGATTGGGAGGGCTACGGTCCGGAGGAGCGTTCTTGGGTTCCCGGGCGGTTCATCCTGGACCCCACACTCATCCAGGACTACCGTCGTCGGGTATCCTCCGTTCCGGGACCGTCCGGTGCCGGTCCTGGAGGGGGGGGGTACTGTCACGCGTACCAGATCACGTAAGGTCACGAGGACCCGGAAGTAACTTCACGCAGGTATTTAAGCAGGAAGCAGGTGTTGTTTTGCACCAGACATTGAGTTCATGCTCGACTCCACGTCAGGTCCCATCTTCAAACCAACTCACGTGAGTAAACTCTCTGCTCTTCGGAGCGCTTATTTACCTGTCTGTGTGCGTGTGAGAATGCGGATTTCTTGGTGGAAATCTCTACTCCTTATCGGAGCGTTCTCAGAACAAACTGCGTGATTTACCTGCTCACTCGTGCATATCCGCGTTTGAGTTTTCCGTCACGCTACAAGGGGACTTATCTCGAACCTTGCATTTCTTGTCCAGCCTCCGTGACAGAAACGCTTTAAGCACATGCTTCAAATACATCGGCGACGCATCAAAATCAATCACAGCCTCAATTAAAATGAAAACATGAAAATAACGAAACATACATGAAAAATAAAGTTAGAAATATGATTTAAGAAGAAAAAAAATGTCTTTTCAAGTAATTTTTAAAGTAAAGATGATATTAGATTAATAAGAGCTTAGCAAAAATCAACCTCTCCCATGTGGAGATAGTGCGGAAAGGGAAGAGGAGGCGCAAGAGACAGGAAATTAAGATTAACGCTGCCTTCGAAATTTAAAAGGGAAGATGCACACGTACAGATAGAGGCATATCAGGTACCCTTTGTGAACGTTTGTGTAATTCTATATAAGAGAGGAACTTTGCTTTCCATACCTGTTACACGACCTGAGGAATAAGATCAGAATCAACATATTTGTTCATTTGTATTACATTTTAGCCTTTATTCTGTCATTTTTCTTTCACAGTCATTTCACTGTATGTAATTCACGTTTATTTTCAATTCAATTCAATTCAAATTTATTTGTATAGCACTTTTCACGATACATATTGCAAAGCAACTTTACACCAAATTGACATTTTTACAATATATGTAGTAGTAGCTTGATGTACACATGGCAGAGATGTGTGGTAAAGATCAATTAATGATGTAATCAAACAGACAAAGAACACTATAAATTAGTAGCAGAATTCGGTAGTGCTGTATGTTGTTTCAGGGTTGGTATCATCTCTTCTTAAGTGTTCTGGATCCAGACTGGAGCTTGTGAATTCCTAGTTACCATGGGATGTCAATCCCATGGCAGAAACAGAGAACAAATAGGAACATAATTAGCGTAGCTGCTGTTCAAACTAATAAAAGAAAGATTTGTTAAACCAGAGCTAAAAGATTAATAATGAACATTTGATCAGATATAACTGCAGCAAAAGTTTGAGATACATTATGTGAATGCTTGGCTAAAAAGATGTGTCTTTAATCTAGATTTAAACAGAGAGAGTGTGTCTGAACCCCAAACGTTATCAGGAAGGCTGTTCCAGAGTTTGGGAGCCAAATGTGAAAAAACTCTACCTCCTTTAGTGGACTTTGCTATCCTAGGTACTACCAACAGTCCAAAGTTTTGTGACCTTAGGGAGCGTGATGGATTGTAACGTGGTAGAAGACTAGTTAGGTACGCAAGAGCTAAACCGTTAAGTGCCTTATAGGTAAGAAGTGCTATTTTGTAGCTGATGCGGAACCTAATAGGTAGCCAGTGCAGAGACTTTAAAATTGGGGTAATATGATCATATTTTCTTGACCTGGTAAGGACTCTAGCAGCTGCATTTTGTACTATCTGTAGCTTGTTTATTGAAGATGCAGGACAACCACCTAATAGTGCATTACAATAGTCTAGAGGTCATGAATGCATGAACTAGCTTTTCTGCATCAGAAACAGGTAACATGTTTCGCAGCTTGGCAATGTTTCTAAGATGGAAGAGTGCTGTTTTTGTAACATGAGAAATATGATTTTCAAAAGACAAGTTGCTGTCTAATATAACACCCAGGCTTTTGACTGTAGTGGAAGTAACAGTACATCCGTCTAGTTGTAAATTGTAAGTCAAAAGATTCTGTGTATTGTTTTTTGGTCCAATAAGTAAAATCTCTGTCTTATCTGAATTTGTAACGGAGAGTGAGAGGCGAGAGGCGAGCGGAAGGGGCTGGGCGAGGAGAATAAACCAATAAACACGAGCAAGAGGCAAAAGGCAGGCGGCGAAACAGTCGAATCGGGGAAGCCAGGCGAGAATACAAAACACAGGAGCTAGGAACTAGGAACAAGGAACAATGAAAAACACAATAACAAACGCAACAATCCGTGACTTGCATGGGGAAAGACCGGGGCTTTTATGGTGCCGCTGATTGGTCACATGTGTTGACCCATTTAGCGTTATGCATGGCGGGAGACGTAGTCCGGGGTGTGGTACAACAGTCAGAGTGTGTGGGTAAGGTGAGAGCGACATCTGGTGGTGAGCGGACCGCAGTACACCGACCAGATTTGTGACAGAATTTAATAGCAGAAAATTATTGGTCATCCAATCTTTTACATATTTATGTACAATATGACCGTTGCTCTGGGCTGTGTTTCCCAAAAGCATTGTGACCTTAATTGATCACAGTGGTCTTCCCGATCAACTTCACAATACTTTTGGGAAACACAGCCCTGCATGTTGTCTGACAGATAACAAATTTAATAATAAGCAGAAAATGAGCTACATATTAACAGCAATGCAAACTCTATCAAAGAGGCGTTTCTATAAATCCACCATTGGTGGGAAAGTAAAATGTAAACATGAGAAAGGAAAGGAGTTTTTACTGTTTACTTAAAGGGTTCGTTCACCCTTTATTTTGGTCAAACTGAAAGTTCCAGTAATGCCTGACAAACATGAGCTTGCTGTTTGATGTCATGAAGGCTGTTATGATATCGTCTTTTTCACACCATGGTTATCATTGCCAATTGATAATGATTGTGACATAAACTTAAAAAAAAAAAACTTTTTTACGTTAGTGTTCTATACAGTGATGCAAGCTATGTTAATTAGCACAGTTTTGGAGACTTTCTGACCCCAAGATTTAAACAACCAACATTTTATAAGTTTAATAAATAAATAATAAAAAAAATCCCATGTATTCAACAACTTCTTCGAGTGGCAAAAACTATGTTTAATAGTCCGTTTATATTTTACCAAGGGTGCCGACATTTCTAGAGCCCACTAAACATTGATCATCACACATGATCAATGTTTGTATGCTATATGTTTATGATCAATATTTATGAATGACATGAGGGCAAATAAATAGTGACAAAATTTTCATTTTGTTACACCTCTGGACTATTTGTGTTGGTTTTTTATGTGCCCATATATTGTGTTCCTGTTCCTGTCCTTGTTACTGTCATTATTAGTTAATCACCTGCACCTGTCTGTCTATCATTAGCTTACCGTTATAAGTTGTATTCAGTTCGGTGTTTGGTGTCTGGTCTTATCATTGTGTACGTGTTCTCGCCCTTCCCCTGTGGATTTACTATTGTGGATTATATTAAAGACTTTTAATTGCATTTCATCTTCGTGTTGTGCCTTTCCTCTCACGTATGACACATTTATGGGTGGACTAACTACACTGTAAAAAAAATCCTGTAAAAAAAATCCTGTAAAAAAACGGTAAAAAGACTGGCAGCAGGGATTCCAGAGATATTCCGTTAAATTACAGAAAAATAACCATTTCTCAAAAATACAAGCAAAAACTGTAAAAATACAGAATAAACTATGTTCAAAACTCATTAAATTACAGTATATTATCATTGATAATATACAAAAAATATGTTAAATTACATAGAAAAACAATCAACTTTCAGGTTAATTGCCATAAATTTAAGGTTTTAATTAGTTATTTTATAGAACTGATCTGTCCATCTACAGTAATTTATTTTTAAACTACCGTTTTTCCATGTACAAAAACTAAGAAATAATTTATAAAAACGCAGTAAACACATATTTTTTAAAGGATTAATCCTTCTTTTTACAGAAAAATTAAAAGGTATTTAGAAGTTATTTTATGTCTACCTGGAATAATTTTGTTAAAATACAGATATTAATAACTACAATAATAAAGAAATGTTGCATAAAAATGTTGTAAATTCGTAATACATAGACAATGTCTGTAGATATACATTTCAATCATTCATTTTCCAGAAATATTACAGTTTAAAATGTTTGGACAGTAGAGAAAAGAGCACAGTACTTAGAAATACATAAAAACAACAGCAACATTTTCAGCCAATTTCTGTAAAATTAACAACATATTCTACAGTCACAGTATTAGTCATTGTACAAAAGCATTGTATGTCAGGTTAAATGAATAATAAAATTATAGGAAACATATTTAGTACATAATTTAGAACATGCAAAAATACCTACATACAAGAGACAACTGCTGTATATCTGTATACATTTAAAATGACATTTTATCCAAAGCAACATACAATATCCTAGTTAGTCTAACAGAAGACAAAGCAGTTTTTTAATAAACAGAAAGTGTTAGTATTAAAGGGATAGTTTCTGTGTATTTGACTTTCTTCTTTCAGACAAACACAATCAGAGTTATATCAATAAACACCCTGGCTCTTCCAGGATTTATAATGACAGTAAATGGCTGCCATGAGTTTGAAGCTCAAAAGTGCATCCATCCTTCATAAACGTACTCTACATAGTTCCAGGGGGTTAATAAAGCCCTTCTGAAGCAAAGAATATTTTACACTTTTTAAAGTAAAAATAATAATAATAATAATAATTTAAAAAAAAAAAAAAAACTTGCTTCCGGCAAAATGCTACAACATGACATGCTAAGCTACAATCCTAGATCATGCAAGTTATGTTTAAGTTGACTCTGTATGGCTGTTTGACCTGAACATTAGTTATTTTACTTTATAAGGTGTAAAATATACTTCACTTCAGAAGGCCTTTATTAATCCACTGGAGCCATGTTGAGTATGTTTTTGATGGATGGATGCGCTTTGAGCTTTAAACTCATAGCAGCCATTCACTGCCAATTTAAAGCCTAAAAGAGCGAGGATGTTTATTGATATAACTCTGATTGTGTTTGTCTGAAAGAAGAAAGTCATGTACACATACAATGGATTGAGGGTGAGTAAATCATAGGCTCGTTTTGATTTTGGGTGAACTATCCCTTTAATTGGTGAAGTGTTCATGAAAAACAAAAAAAAATTTTTTTAGCCATTTCTTGGAGATGGGCAGAGTTAGGCAGTTTATTAAACAGCGACAAACAGTCAAAGTAAAGGTCTGTGAAAGTGAATTTGTACCGGATACCTGTACCTGATGTGAATGGCTACTGGCAACCAGTGCAAAGTGATGATTTGTGTGACGTCACTCTCTTCAACTCATTAAAGACCACACTCAGTGCCATATGCTGGATTAGTTGCAGAGGCTTGGTAGGACATGCTGGAAGGTCTGCTAAGAGAGAAGTAAAGTAGTCCCGTCTAGAGAAAATAAGAGCTTGGACAAGGAGTTCCGTTGCTTGGATCGGGCCACTGCAATGTGGTCAGTGAAGTTCATATGTGTCCACTGTAACACCAAGGTTGGGAAGGCTGAAAACATGACCAGTTCTGTCTTGGAAAGGTTGAGTTGATGGTCATTCAACATTCAGCAAGGTATTTCTGTTCAGGAGGCAGAGATGCGAGCAGTAACCGTCAGAAAATCCAGCTGGAATGAAAGGGAGCCCAGCAAACATTTCGACGTGTAAGGACCGTTGAAAAGACGTCCCTCCGACACGTCCCGTCATGGTTGAAAAATAGTTCCAAAATGAAAGTTGAACCGACGTCTTTGACGTTATCTGGATGTGAACTGCACGTCTTTTCTGGATGTCCCTGGACGTCTAAATGTGTCATCTTCTGCATGTCTATACTGTGTATTAATTTAATTTAATGTGTTAATATAATTTTAGTATATAAGCCTACATATAAAATAGTCACACACCCATTCTGGAGGTTTAGACAACTTAACTTACTACAAGTTCTAAAATGGTCCAAAAACGGTCCAGTCAGACCTGAACGTCTACAAAACGTTTTAACCATGTGTAAATTACAAACAATAACACATTGTTTGTGGACTTAAGCAAGAAGTAGACCGTTCTAATTTACTACAACATATATATATGTTGTATATATATATATATATATGTTGTAGTAAATTAGAACGGTCTACTTCTTGCTACTTCTAGACATTATTCAAACAAGAACATAACCAAAGTAAAGAATAAAAGTGAACACATGTATATTTATAATCTTTATTTATTTACTATTATTTCAAAATGTTTACTATAGCACATTTCTGTAGCACAGCTCATTTCTTATAGCCACCACCCCCAGCTTATCCTGGAGCATGTTTTAGGTGTTCCGCCATTGCTGTGTCAATTTCGGAATCTGTGGCAGTTGGACTCCACCTCTTTAGAGCATATCTGAGGGAAGAGAGTATGAATATTTTAAATAAATTGGCAACATTTGAGTTAAATAACATGCACTTATTTTGAAAATGCCTTTATGGTTATACAACTACATTTAAAATACAATGGAACAAGACTTTTCAGTTTCATGAAAGAAGCATTAGTAACAAGCAAGCAATAAGTATTATATGTTATTTTAGTCTAGAATAATCTTATGTCAATAAAAGATTTTCTGCATTTTTTGATGTGTGCTAGAGTACATAAAAACAGCATTAGTCCACTGCCTCTTCAATATCTCTATGATGCTCTTGAAATAAAGTAGATGTGCAACTGTGTGAATGTGAACAGGACATTTCTATTAAAGACCTGTGGTCTTTTAAATAAATAATAGACAAGGAACATGAGATTTTTTTTTAAATGTCATAAGGCCAAAATTACCTTGAATTACATAGTACAAAGCTGTAGCTTTGAAAGGCTTTTTGTCAAGTTGGCCACCACCCCTCATATTGAATTTGGCCATTAAGGCATTTGACATGACTCTGTGAAAGAAATGATTCAGTATTACTTCACTTCAGAAACATTTTAACATGCGGTCAATATTACAAATTAACAGTAGTGTGCATCATGGCAATGTTCAAATACTCTCACAACCATATCAATCCATCTATCATGTAACAAGTACTCTGAACTATGTCCTTTTCCATATCCAGAATTTTTGTGACAAGTAATAACTCATTCATTGCTTACACTGCCATTATACGGTGATGCCTTGTTTTCAGTCTGCCTAACTGAGTCAGTACTGACATCTTAAAACTTCAACACAAAAACAGGCATGTTTATAAGGAGATATAATAGTGTGTGACAATAAATCATGAACTTAAGTAAAATCAAAGGCTGAGTTTATTATTGTGGCAATCATATACATTGTTCCTGAAATATTATGCAGCAATACACACAAACTATGCAAGGTAAATACATACCTGTTCATGATTTGGTTAACGCAGTCCCTGACAGAAGATCCACCAACTCTGGACAGTTCCTGAACCTAAAAGTGACACCACAATCAAAATAATGTGATATGATATTATAAAAAGTACACAGTTCTCTGTGTGTATGCGCGTATGTATGTATATACACAAATATAATACACCTATGCTTTGTTAAATTTGGAACTTACACAGATCCACTTCTTTTCATCATCTTTGATGTATTCTTCAAAGGATTTTAGGTCACTCTCTTAATCCAGTCTTTTAAAAGATGATGTAGACTTGCCAGGGTCCAGAATGGCAGATATTCACTCAAGTTCATCTTTTAAACCAAAAAGCATGAAAAAAGACCTTCCTTTGGAATCCTGAAAGAAAAATCAGCACATTAATATATACACACACCCTTCAAACAAGACTACTTAAACTCCAAAAGTGAACATGACACTTGCGGTCACATTTTGTGTTTACGCAGGGCATTAGGCTTGACTGTTTTTTTAGAACCTAAATCAGTCTTCATTGCCTGTTGATTTCGGTGAATATAGGGCTGCAAAAACTGAAGAGCAAGACTGAATTGACAGAGCAAAAACACTGTTATCAATATTGCCATTCGATTTTTAGTTAACAACTATTGAACCTCTAACAAAGGATGATAACAAACTCAGAACATTTACAGACTTTGCTTTACTGTTTTTTTTTTTTTACTTTATGGCCAGTGTTGTAAATGTCACATATTCACATCACATTCCTTACTTGCAGTTGACATAGGGTAAGCGCTCCGTGAGGGTCTGGTGCCACCTATTTAAAAATGTAAATAAAAAAAATTAATAAAATATATAAGTGTAAGATGTACATTAAATTTTGAATATGACAACCCCATGGCTGGAAAAGACTATTAACATACATACCCTCACTTCTGTGCTCTCTCCGCAATGCAGCTGTCAAGTAGCAACACAACATTAGGAAATGCTGTTATTAGAGTTTCAGGACCATTGTGTACATTATTGAAGGCAGTTTTAACAAGAATGTCTGCCAATGTCTGTCTGTCCAATTCTACATTGTCAATTACTGTAGCCATATAATCATTAACGTTGAGTAAATCCAAGGCAGCCAACCCTGATCTTCGAAAGCCACTGTCCTGCTTGTTTTCTAACTATCCATGCCTTACATACTGCTGATTAGTAATGGATCAGTTGTCAATCAGAAGCTGGAAGGGCAGGGACAGCTGGAAAACAAGCAGGGCAGTGGTTCTCGAGGACCAGGGTTGGCTATACCTGTTCTATTCTATATTCAATTGTGAGTAATAAGGCTGCTGTGCATTGACAGACATTGTAGCCTCTATATTTTTAACTGTATGAATTCTGATTCTGAGAAATGTATGTATTTATACATTAGGCTGTGTTGTCATTAAGGTGTAATGTGTATAAAATAAGATGCAACAGCAAAGTTCTCACATACACTGGGGGGTCGTCTGGGACTGGGATGGCAATGAAGAATTTGGGACTGGAGACAATACTATGTAGACATTAAAATGAAAAGTGTAAAAAAAAAAAAAGAATTTGAATTTAGTTTATGAATCCTCTTTATGTGAATGACATGACACAAATTACAATACCTCATTCGTTTCTGGCACATGGCCTGGAAGAGGGTTCCTGAATTTTTCTGTCTGACAGATGGCTGTTCGTTATGTGACCCTACAAGACAAATCGCACCCTAATGTAAATTAATGAATCACAAAAGACATAAATACATGTTTTAAAAATTTCACAGAAGTTAATCTTTTGAAACATCTTCTAATGTTAATCTTACATTGTGGTTAGAGATTTTAACAGAGCAAACAGACCAAAACTGGCGAATGATCATCTGAAAGTTTACTTAAGGTCTGATGTACTACTTACAATGACAACGGGGTCGTGACCTGAATTGCACCCTTGGAGTGTCAATAAAGTGTCATTAACCATGTAATCTTTTGATTAGTACTACAACATCTTAAAAGTGTTACTTGGACATTCAAAATCATAACATATTCTTCAAATTTTTATAGATGCTGTAGCTGGTATTACAGGGCAACATGGAGTAAACATTTATTCTGTAATTGACAGGACTGTGTTTGTCTCGCCCTGTAACAGGGAAAAAAAAGCTACTTTGTGGTCGTACACATTTAGATTGATAATTTTTTAAACATTAGCACTTACGCCTCAACATGTGTCTATGGGTCCACGAGTGTTGTTGATGTTAACCTCGACCTCCACTGGTGTCATGTTGTGCATCCACTGTTGGAAAAAATTAAAGTAATAGAAATAAAGGACCATTTTATCTATGGAATTTTGAAGATGTTTATAAAGAGCTTTGCAATCACTTTAAGTTATATACACATTACCACACTGTGAAAATTAAAAATAAAAAAAATAAAAAAAGACATACTTCTGGGGGTAGCCGTTTCATGAGATGTGGGCCTTTGCCTCGGTCTTACTTGAAGATCCAGTAGGGTTTGAGTAAATTGTCCTTCATGGTAATATTAAAAAGAACATGTTAGTTTTGGAGATATATATATGAAAAAAAACAAACAAACAAAAAACAGGGACATACGTCTGGGGGTAGCCATTTCATGAGATGTGGTCCTTTGCCTCTGTCTTTGAAGATCCAGTGAGGTTGGATTAAATTGTCCTTTGTGGTAATATTACATATGATGTGTTAGTTTTGGAGCATTTCACTGTCCAATTTTACCATTAAATGTTCTAACAATAACATGCTTTTGTCCTATGAATCCACATAATGGAAAGAGGACCCTATTATCCAAAATGAAAGCTCACAAACAATATCTTACATCTAAACCTTGCATACCTGCTGAATGAAGTGATAAAATTACTTGTGCCATGGAAGGGGACATTAATTCCATAACTCAGTAATGATGATATAAAAATCAATTGAGAACTGTAGCACATTCACAGTAATTTTTGGTGGCATACCTGTTCTTTCCTCCTGGAAGTGTGACAGCCCAGCTGTTGATTAAAACATTAAAGAAGTGATGCTATTTGACCGTTATAGTGATTTGCAATTTGCAAATGACTTTAGATATCACATACTTGCTACTGGTGAAGGCGTGAATGTTGATAGGTTTGTACGTGCAGGTGTGATTTGAACATCCACTGAGAACATACAGAGAAACATAGATTAAGGTTCAATGACTATTAAAAGTAAACAGCAATTTTTTAAAGCATGATTTCTTTTTTTAATATTACACAAAGCAGTCAAAAACTTACAACTTAACGTAGTGTTGAACAAGTCAGGGGTCGGGCACGTTGCATCTAAATGTGTTGGGCACACAATTTTACCTTTATCACATACAAGGACATATGACAAATTAGAATATTAACAAATTTATATAAATGTTTAACCCATATCTAAACTGTTTACTGTAAAAATTAAGCAATCAGAAACCTATTTTTTTTCTGTGGTACTTAAGGAATTAGATTTTTATATAAGCACCATAAAGGAGATTACAAACAAAAAAGCTATACAATCTGTGTATTTCTTCGGTACTTTTAAGTTATTGTGAATTAGGAAGTCCTTTCATTTCATTGTGTTATTTTATACAAACATTTTGTGTATACCCTTGACACTTTAGTTATGTATTTGTTGTTCAAGCATTAATTAAAAAAAAACTTTTAGCATACTAGCTAATTTTAGCCAAACTGAAACTACGTTACAGTTGACAGTGTGCGCATTATTTCTTCATTTTCCTTCGTGTCAAACAAGTACAACTCGATCACATTAATAAAATACTACAAAATGTACTTACCCACCAGTAGATTTTAGTAGAATAATTCGTAAAGCCTTACAACACACCGATGCGCTTTCCTTCTGTTTATGGAAAGAAAAACGTTAAGGCTTTCTCGCGAGATAATGTATTGTATTGCAAGATAATCTATCCCATCGCGAGATAATCTATCCTATCGCGAGATCATCTATCCCACCGCGAGATTTGTTGCAACATCTTGGCAGCACAGTTTTGGTAATCTTCACCCAACTCAGACTTCAAATGTTGACCAGAGATATCTGTTTTATATGCATAAACTTAAAATAATAAAATCGTATTGAAATTTATGGAAAACGGGTAGAATTATAACTAAAATTCAGTGGCTTTGCAATCACTTAACCATATGGCACTTTGTGAATATTAATTAAACAAGATAGAAATACAAATTACGTTTATTTCATTACGATTTCCTGTTTTTATTTATTTATTTACTTATTTCTTTATTTATTTTGAATGGGTAATGCTTGACTAGACGTGGTCGTCTTAAAACTACTTGGGGCACTTAAATAAAGTATTACAGTAATAATCAAGGTGTAAGCACAATTGCTTTTGCATATTTTATACTGATTTCATACAGGGTCATGATGGACTATAAATGCACGTGTAAAGGACGTCACCTAGTGGACGTCCTCTCACAACTGGTTCACAACAGTGTATG
The DNA here is from genome assembly GCA_012976165.1 of Labeo catla. NCBI lineage: Eukaryota > Metazoa > Chordata > Actinopteri > Cypriniformes > Cyprinidae > Labeo > Labeo catla. The sequence continues at coordinate 2,663 of VONZ01003746.1, read as the reverse complement.
TATTGAACTACACGGAGCTAAAACTTAAAGTAATAATTATATATGCAACCCCAGAGAACTGTATGCATGTACAAACGTATCTGAATGCATTTTTAGGCAGAGTTCTGTGTTACATATTTTTACGGATTTATGCCGTCCTACCGCGACTATTTTTGGCCAGGGACACGACGTTGCCGTCGGACCAATGTTAGCTGGGAGAGGTGTGTCACTACAATAGCAGTAATATGAAAAGCCATGTTTCTGAATGACAGACCCAATTATTTTAAACTCTAGGCCCAAATGACATGTTTTAATGGTCCTAGTTAATCCAAAAATTAATGTAAACATTCAAAAATGTTCAATATCAATAACGATACTTTGATTTCAATAATGGTTCCTGAATTTTAAAGCCCTTGATGCCTTGCCACAGCCAGTGACCAACACTTGATTTGGGCACATAAAGCATTCTGACATTTAATACTTCAAACAATGAGACATTTTTTGATACTCAATAGTTTTGAGGCAATTTGGTGAGTGCCTAAAAGGTATCAAAAAACTACCCAGCCCTAGCCAAAGTTGAAAATTATCTTGTTTTGCTCACCCCTATGCATTCCAAGATGTCTTCTGCAAATCACTTTTGGAGTCCAAGATCTGTTGAGGCATAAAATGCATCTAAGTGGGTATACAACATTCTGATTATTCAAAAATGTAATGTAGAAAGCATAACGGTAACCCATACAGATCCAGATAATGAAACAAAGCACTAGGGTTTAACTATAAAATTTTCTTCTGCATAAAATGAAGGGATGGGTAGCTCGACACCTACTGTCGACACACGTTTCGAGTTTTCAACACACTAGTGTTCCGAAACAGTGTTCCGAAGCATTGCTCGAAATGAGGCTGTCACGTGATCTTTGAAAACGAAGCCTCGTTACCTCACTGACACGTCACGCTAGGCTCAAATACAAAGCGTATCGATTGCGCTGTCCCATACCCGTTATTCATTTAGTGCAGTGTTATAACTTTATCGGTCATCATGCATTTTTTTTTTTTTTTTTTCTTTTTTTACGTGGTGTATCGTTGTTACTTAAAGTACTACTATTAAAAAAACAATGACGTGTGGATGAATGTCTATTGTCTGAATGAAAATTTAAACATCCTTGATAAAAAAACGAAAGTCCTTCCTCAACCACAAACATTTTTGATATATATATATATATATATATTTATATAATAATAATAATAATAATAATAATTATTATTATTATTATTATTAACATTTAATAATTGCATTTGTATTTGTGCATTTTTTTTTAACAATGTGCATGTTTGTGTTCTATTGTAAGGAAAACACAAAAATGGTGCAATGAAAAATTACGTTAGTTTAATCTATTGGCGTATTAAGCCTTTGTCATTGTATTGTGCAAAATACAATACATTTTGGAAACTCTATCGCTGCACACACACGCCACCTTGCTAATGACATATATGCTTATAAAATTCACAAATAAACCTTACAATAACACCCCAATGAACGAAACATCTAAATGACACATTTTGTGTAAGAATTTTTATTGACCAGCAGATGGCGAAGTAGAGAACTGTATCAAAAGCTTCGAAGCATCAACGCACTTTGTTGTAAAAGCCTCACTGATTCAAAAGCCTCATTTGGCACATCCCTAATAAAATGACAATTGTCAAGCAATAAAATTCACAGACATCTTTTCATACAGCTATTTTAACCGCGGTCAAGTGAGCCGCCATCTGAAAACGTCAGCCGCCATCTGGATTTGCTGCACGTCTAATAGTGGAATTACGGTACGGAGACACGAAGCGGCCAAAAAGCTGACGAACATCTATATTTCAGCGGTTAAAAATTAAATGTGCCCGAAAACAGGGGAAAAGTATTTACAAAACGTATTTATATTGTACATTATAGAAGATACAATTACATTACATTCGAATACATTATACTGTGAAGTTTTCTGAAAAAATAAAGTTTGTTAAAATACATTCTATCACTTAATGTTTGCTCTTTTTTTTCTACATGCATTATTAATATTTCTTTAGAGTTACCATGAACATTTCAATAAATTCTTTTTCTGAACAATCATGTCTCTATCTGTGTTCATGATGTTTTAGTGTAGAATTTGTACAGAAAATGAATGGCAGTCTGTCACTGCATTATATAACATATATATTGTTGCTTCTTGTCATTTCTGATGTGTCCTTTCATAATAATAATAACGATAAAAGGCAAAGTGTTTTTTATCATTTATCAAAAAAAGCCTTCAGAGTTAACAGGAAATTTTCTATTCATACAAAGTCTGTGACATTGCACTGACCATTCTTTTACATTTATAAATGCATTATTTAAATTCCTTCAAATCTTACAGCAAGATTTCTATTCATACTTCTTCAGAATGCCCAAGACTCTGTCTGTATCAAGTTTCAAGAGATTTCAGTGAAGATTTGTACAGAAAATGAATGGCAAAGTCTGTGAATGGCAAAGTCTGTGACATTGCACTGACCATTCTTTTACATTTATAAATGCATTTTTTTTAAATTCCTTCAAATCTTACAGCAAGATTTCTATTCATACTTCTTCAGAATGCCCAAGACTCTGTCTGTATCAAGTTTCACGAGATTTCAGTGAAGATTTGTACAGAAAATGAATGGCAAAG
>VONZ01003745.1:0-17039 GCA_012976165.1 Labeo catla | reverse complement strand
ATGCAAAGTTTCGTGAAGATCGGACCATAGGTGGCGCTATAACAGTTAAAAGGCTTCAAAAACACAAGGTGTGTATGGTAAATGGCTTCAAATGGCTAAATACATGCTCAAATATTCACACAAACACTAGATCTTCATATCATTTGATAGATCTCCTCATGATGAACACCTTTGCCTCAAGAACCATTGCTGTCAATCAAACCGTTCATTAATTATTCACAAATATCTTAAAAACCTACTTTTGCGAACTAGTCCTAGGGTTTTTGCTTAATCTCGATCAAACTACTGCAGTAATATTCTCTGGACTCTCTAGATCAATAATTATCAACAAAATGTTGAATTTTGTCCTTCGGTTAACTATAACAGGGTCATTTACAACAGGGGCTTGGCCACATATACCCAAAAGCCTATCAAAACTAAAGAAAAACTCAAAACGTTACGAAAATTGGTGAAAACATGTGTCAGATGATTCTTAACAAGCATGCAAAGTTTCGCGAAGATCGGACCATAGGTGGCGCTATAACAGTTAAAAAGGCTTCAAAAACACAAGCTGTGTATGGTAAATGGCAAATGACAAACTGTTCATTGCTTAAGTCTTTTAAAAACATATATTCATTTAAACAAAATAAAAAAAAAAAAAACATTCAATAAAGGAGACAGTGTCTCACTTCATTAAGACTTGTTTGACTATTGAAATTTCCTGAATGAATGATTTAATGACATACCTTTTTTTTTAAACGGGCAGTTGTCGCCACCTCCTGGCGGAAGAGGATAAGCGTGACAATAGATACACGTGTTAAAATACTTTCGTTTTTATCGCTACTGTAGACAATAAGTGTTTATGCCCAAACTATAAACTTTTATCCCAGTACTTCTATTATTTAAATATCTGTAACACAGAAATAATCATTATAATGTGGTTGAAAAGACTGTTTGTGTTGCTCTTTCTGCGTTCACATTTACTCCGATCTTCTGATTCATTAACATGGCAGCGACAAAACCTGCTTTTCACGCTCCACTGACACTGGCGATGTGAAACAGTCCTAATAGACAAAGATAACGTGTTGTCATTTAGGAATAAGATCGCTTGGGTGTTTGAATCGACACCTCAATATTTTAAGGATTAATAGTGCAGCTCTAATGTAAACACGGCAAAATGTTGTGGGAGGATACTGTCACGAGATCTCGCGAAATCCGACTGGTCTCGTCACATCCCTACCATTTAGATAGCCACTTAATAATAAGATCATGATCTACTGTACCCGAGTCTATAAAACCTAAAAGAAAAGAAAATTTCACAAACCTAAGTCAAATCATCATCATATGATTCTAAACAAGCCTGCATTTTAAAGACATCAGGCAAAAAAAGGCAATGTAACAGTTATAAAGCTCAAAAACTATGCATCGCTCTTTAAAATGTCATGAAATTACAACTATAACCACTAGATGGCAGTAGAAGACCACTAATGGCTCATTGAAATGAACGGTGCTATTCACAGATTTTCCATTTATTTCAATTCATGCAAAGACTAAATCACTGTTATAACATTTCAAATCACATTTAGTCAAAGTTTAACACTTCATTTAAACACATATATCATATTTGACAATAATACAAGATTATGATTACAGTGAAACCTGAAAATTATATATAAAATCTTAAAAAGACTTGCACTAAACATTTTGTCACCTACCATTTAATACACAAATCTCTTATGTGCAACAAAATGTGTGCAGTAATGCTTAATGAACATTAATGTAACAGTTTAACTATTTAATTTCTGTTTGTGAGTGTATTCTCCATCATGGATGTGGCCACATAATAAGATGATCATGAGCTACTGTACCCAAAAGTCTATAAAACCTAAAAGAAAACAAAATTTCACAAACCTAAGTAAAATCATCATCATACGATTTTAAACAAACATACATTTCATACACATTAGGCAAAAAAGGCCATGTAACAGTTATAAAGCTTAAAAGTAATGGATCTCTCTTTAAAACGTGAAATTGCAACTATAACCACTAGATGGCAGTAGAAGACCACTAATGGGTCACTGAAATGACTAGAACAGTGCATTTTCATGGTTTCAAGCTTTAATTTCATACAAAGATGATACTAAATCAATGTTATATCATTTCAAATCACATTTAGTAAAACTTTACCACTTCATTTATACAGATGTATTACATTTGACAATTATGCAAGATTATGATTACAGTGAAACCTGAAAATGATATATAAACTCTTAAAAACATAAGACTTACAGTAAGCATTTTGTCACCTACTATTTATGACCGAAATCTCTTATGTGCAACAAAATGTGTGTGTGTGTGTGTGTGCGTAATAATGCTTAATGAACTTTAATATAATAGTTTAACTATTTCATATTCTGTGTTTGTGATTGTATTGTCCATCATAGATGTGCTGTAGTGTTAGCCATATATTTTGGGTTGGACTACATCCTAAAACCATAGCAACCATAGCATCGGATCATAGGTGGCGCTATAACAGTTAAAAAGGCTTCAAAAACACAACATTTCTATTGTAATTGGCCTCGAATTGCTAACAAATGCTCATTTTTTCACACAAACACTAGATCTTCATACCATATGATAGATCTCCTCATTCTCAACAATTTTTGTCTAAGACCATTGCTGTCAATCCAACTGTTCTTTAAATATGTTCTTTAAATGTACTGTACCCAAAAGCCTAACATTTTTAAAAGAAAGCTTGCAACGTCTCAAAACTGTGACAAAAATGACAAATAATCTCATTCTAAACAAATATGCAAAATTTAAGAGAGACTGGGCAAAAATAACACTATAATAGTTATGATGTTTAAAATCTCAGTGTTTGTATGAGACATTGCATGAAATTGCAATAATAAGCACTAGATGTCAGTAGAAGACCACTAATGGGCTTATTCAGCTGAACAGAACTGTTTTTAATAGGTTTGATGATCGATTAACACTTATAAAATCACTGTTATAACATTTAAAATCACATTTAGGCAAAGCTTAAAATTTTGTTCATACAGACATATCAGTTTTTTACAATTATGCCACATTATGATTACAGTGAAATCTGAAAAAGACACAAACTGTTACAAAGAGAATACTTGCAAGTAAAAGTGTTGGCCCATATCATTTATTTCAAATATCTGTACAAGAAAATGTGTATGCATGTATGTCTCTGTGTGTGTAAACATATTTATTCAGTATTAATATATTAGTTTAAACTTTTCGTTTCTGTGTGTGTATTTCTGTGAGCATATTGTCCATTTTGGATGTGTTTTACTGTCAGCCATGAATCCAGGTTGGCCTAGACCCTAAGCATACCACCTTAAAGACCTTAAAATGCTCGAACCCCGATAATTGCTGCTTGCAGCTATATTTAGGGGTTCGAGCACGCAGTGCTGAAACCCTATTGTAATTGTCAGGATTATTATTATTATTCTTTTCCGCTAAAACTGATCGTGCAGACCAAACCGTAAGGCCTAGAGAGCTGAAACTTGGCCAGAAGGTAGAGCTCCCTGAGGGGACGTTCTGACAAAGACTCACCCCAATCGGCCTATAGGTGGCGCTACAGCGAACAAAATTGTGAAATCGATCATAACTCCTAAACCGTTTGTCGAACACTGAAGTGTCTTATATCATTGGAATCCTTGGCTCAATCAAAACAAAATGGCTATCTCCGATTTCATTTCCGGTATGCAAATTTTTCCGCCATTTTGAAATTTGTTAAAAACCTACTTTTGCGAACTAGTCCTAGGTTTTTCGACCAATCGGAACCAAACCAGTGCAGAAATGTTCTCTGGAGAGTGAAGATCAATAATTATCAAAAAAAAGTTGAAATTTTGACTCACGATCGCAAAGGGGCGCCAAAACGTTCGAAAGAGGCGGGGCCATTTTTACTAAAATGGCTATAACTTTTGAACGGAATGACATATCATCACCAAACTCGGTACACATATGTACAAGCTCAATCTTTGGTCAAATCAAAACAATTGCGGGGCTTGACCACTTGGTGGCGCTATAAGGTGGAAAAAACATGAAAATGACTATAACTATGCAATTGTTGGTCCGATCGATCTGAAAATTGGTATGCAGTGTCTCTGTCCAATGTGCCATAAGGGTCTATGAGGACATTGGCGTATCTCAAAAAACATGGCTGCCATCAGCCAATGAAATTTGAGCACCTATTAGACAAGGTTAACAGAGGCCGATCGGAACGAAACTCACTGGGCATGTTCGACTCATGGCCCTAAAGGTCTGTAAGAATTTTGAAAGAAATCGGCCACTAGTTGGTGCTAACGAGTTTTCTTGCCTCTGTAATCACGTGGTGTTTCACACATCCACACAATATGCATATCATTTGATAGATCTCCAAATGCTGAGCAACTTTGCCTCAAGAACCATTGCTGTCAAACAAACCGTTCATTAATTATTCACAAATATGTGAAAAACCTACTTTTGCGAACTAGTCCTAGGTTTTTCACTCAATCTCGATCAAACCACTGCAGTCATATTCTCTGGACTCTCTAGATAAATAATTATCAAAAAAATGTGGAATTTTGTCCTTTGGTTAGCTATAACGGGGTCATTTAGAAAAGGGGCGTGGCCACATATATCCAAAAGCCTATAAAACCTAAACAAAAACTCAAAACTTTCTGAAAATTGGTAACAACATGTGTCACATGACTCTTAACAAGCATGCAAAGTTTCGTGCAGATCGGACCATAGGTGGCGCTATAACAGTTAAAAAGGCTTCAAAAACACAACCTGTGTATAGTAAATGGCTTCAAATGGCTAAATAAATGCTCATATATTCACACAAACACTAGATCTTCATATCATTTGATAGATCTCCTCATGATGAACAACTTTGCCTCAAGAACCATTGCTGTCATTCAAGTCGTTCATTAAATATTCACAAATATGTTAAAACCCTACTTTTGCGAACTAGTCCTAGGTTTTTCACTCGATCTTGAGCAGACCACTGCAGTAATATTCTCTGGACTCTCTAGATCAATAATTATCAAAAAAAATTTGAATTTTGTCCTTTGGTTAGCTATAACGGGGTCATTTACAAAATGGGTGTGGCCACATATACGCAAAATCCTATAAAACCTAAACAAAAACTCAAAACTTTCTGAAAATTGGTAACAACATGTGTCAGATGACTCTTAACCAGCATGCAATGTTTCATGGAGATCACACCATAGGTGGCGCTATAAGCTTCAAAAACACTGGTTTTCTATGGTAAATGGTCTCAAATTGCTGAAAAAATTCTCATATATTCACACAAACACTAGATCTTCATATCATATGACAAATCTTTTGAACAACTTTGCATAGCACCTTAAAGGCCTTAAATGCTCGAACCCCGGTAATTGCTGCTTGCAGCTATATTTAGGGGTTCGAGTGCGTAGCACTGAAACCCTATTGTAATTGTAAGGATTTTTAGGGGTTCGAGCGCGTAGCGCTGAAACCCTATTGTAATTGTTAGGATTATTTTTTATTATTATTATTATTATTATTATTATTATTCTTCCCTAGAACTGATCGTGCAGCCCAAACCGTAAGGCCTAGAGAGCTGAAACTTGGTCAGAAGGTAGTAGTCCTCCTCGCTACTCAGGCGCAAAGAACCGGCCCAATCGGCCTAAAGGTGGCGCTACAGCGCAAAAAACTAACTTTTTTTACATTTTTGGCCCTAGCTCGTACATTTTTTGTCGTAGACTCAAAAACTTTACATCGTTGCGATCCTTGGGTCAATACGCACAAAAGTGCACTGGCGCAGATTTTTCGTACGAAGCCCGGTTTTTCCGCAAAATGGCCGAATGTCCGAAACCTACTTTTGCGAACTAGTCCTAGGTTTTTCGCCCGATCGGAACCAAACCAGTGCAGAAATGTTCTCTGGACACTGAATATCAATAATTATCAAAAAAAACTTCAAATTTTGACTCATCGTTGCGAAGGGGCCCCAAAAAGTTTGTCAGGTGGAGGACCATTTTTACTAAAATGGCTATAACTCATGAACCAAATGAGATATCTTCACCAAACTCGGTACACATGTGTATAAGCTTAATCTTTGGTCAAATAAAAAAAATTGCACAGCTCTGCCACTTGATGGCGCTATAAGCCTGAAAAAACATAAATTGACTATAACTTCGCAACGGTCAGTCCAATCAACCTGAAAATTGGTATGCAGTGTCTCTGTCCAATGTGCCATAAGGGTCTATAAGGATATTGGCGTATCTCAAAAAACATGGCCGCCATTGGCAAATGAATTTTGAGCACCCATTAGACAAGGTTAACAAAGGTCAATCGGAACGAAACTCACTGGGCATGTTTGACTCATGGCCCTAAAGGTCTGTAAGAATTTTGAAACAAATCGGCCACCAGTTGGCGCTAACGAGTTTTTTGCCTCTGTAACGTGCCTCACTCACGTGGCGTTTCACACATCCACACAATATGCATATCATTTGATAGATCTCCACATGCTGAGCAACTTTGCCTCAAGAACCATTGCTGTCAATCAAACCGTTCATTAATTATTCACAAATATGTGATAAACCTACTTTTGCGAACTAGTCCTAGGTTTTTTGGTCAATCTCGATCAAACCACTGCAGTAATATTCTCTGGACTCTCTAGATCAATAATTATCAAAAAAATGTGGAATTTTGTACTTTGGGTAGCTATAACGGGGTCATTTAGAAAAGGGGCGTGGCCACATATACCCAAAAGCCTATAAAACCTAAACAAAAAGTCAAAACTTTACAAAAGTTGGAGAAAACATGTGTCAGATGATTCTTAACAAGCATGTAAAATTTTATGGAGATCGGACCATAGGTGGCGCTATGACAGTTAAAAAGGCTTCAAAAACACAAAATTTCAAAAGTAAATTGACTTAAATTGCTATAACATGCTCATATAATCACAGAAACACAAGATCTTCATACCATTTGATAGATCTCCTCATGCTGAGCAACTTTGCCTCAAGAACCATTGCTGTCAATCAAGTCGTTTATTACATATTCACAAATACGTGAAAAACCCACTTTTGCGAACTAGTCCTAGGTTATGCACTCGATCTTGATCAAACCACTGCAGCACAGTTCTCCAGACTCCCTAGATCAATAATTATAAAAAAAAGTTAAACTTTTGACTCACAGTCGTAAAGGGGCGCCAAAACGTTCAAAAGAGGCGGGGCCACTTTCAGTAAAATGGATATAACTTTGGAACAGAATGACATATCATCACCAAACTCAGAACACATATGTAAAAGCTCAGTCTTTGGTCAAATCCAAAAAATTGCGGAGCTTGACCACTTGGTGGCGCTATAATAGAGAAAAAACATAAAAATGGCTATAACTTCGCAACCATCAGTCCAATCAACCTGAAAATTGGTATGCTGTGCCTCTGTCCAATGTGCCATAAGGGTCTATAAGGACATTGGCGTATCTCAAAAAACATGGCCGCAATCGACCAATGAAGTTTGAGCACCCATTAGACAAGGTTGGCGGAGGCCGATCGGAACGAAACTCAATGGGCATGTTCGACTCGTGGCCCTAAAGGTCTGTAAGAATTTTGAAACAAATCGGCTACTAGTTGGCGCTAACGAGTTTTATGGCTCTGTAATCACGTTGTGTTTCACAAATCCACAAAATATGCATATCATTTGATAGAGCTCCTCATGATGAACAACTTTGCCTCAAGAACCATTGCTGTCAGTCAAATCGTTCATTAAATATTCACAAAAATGTTAAAAACCTACTTTTGCAAACTAGTCCTAGGTTTTTCACTCAATCTCGATCAAACCACTGCAGCAATATTCTCTGGACTCTCTAGATCAATAATTATCAAAAAAATGTTGAATTTTGTCCTTCAGTTAGCTGTAATGGGGCAATTTTACAAAAGGGGCATTGCCACATGTACCCAATAGCTTATAAAACCAAAACAAAAACTCAAAACTTTATGAAAATTGGTGAAAACATGTGTCAGATGATTCTTAACAAGCATGCAAAGTTTCATGGAGATCGGAGCATAGGTGACGCTATAACAGTTAAAAAGGCTTTAAAAACAAGATTTCTATGGTAAATGGCCTCAAGTTGTTAAAAAATGCTCATCTATTCACACAAACGCTAGATCTTAAACTTACATCTGTATGATATATCGTCTCATTCTGAACAACTTTGCATACAACCTCAAAGGCCTTATATGCTCGAACCCCGGTAATTGCTGCTTGCAGCTATATTTTTTATTATTATTATTATTATTATTATTATTATTATTATTATTTTCCGCTAAAACTGATCGTGCAGACCAAACCGTAAGACCTAGAGAGCTGAAATTTGGCCAGAAGGTAGAGCTCCCCGTGGGGACGTTCTGACAAAGTCTCGCCCAAATCGGCCTAAAGGTGGCGCTACAGCGCAAAAAACAAAAATTTTTGACATTTTTGGCCATAGCTCGTACAATTTTTGTCGTAGACTGAAAAACTTTACATCGTTGCAATCCTTGGGTCAGTACGCACAAAATTGCTCTGCGGTGTTTGTTGCTCTAGGACGTACCGTTTTTCCGCAAAATGGTGTTATATCCGAAACCTACTTTTGCGAACTAGTCCTAGGTTTTTCACCCGATTGGGACCAAACCAGAGCAGAAATGTTCTCTGGACAGTGAATATCAATAATTATCAAAAAAAGTTGAAATTTTGACTCACGGTCGAATAGGAATGCCAAAACGTTTTATGCTAACATTACCAAATTCTTACATTTGGCTATAACTTTTGAATGGAATGAGATATCTACACCAAACTCGGTACACATGTGCATAAGCTCAATCTTTGGTCAAATAAAAAAAATTGCACAGCTCTGCCACTTGGTGGCGCTATAAGCCTGAAAAAACATATTATTGGCTATAAATACACCGCCGTTAGTCCGATTGACTTGAAAATTGGTATGCAGTCTCTTGGACTAAAGGGGCACAAGTGTCTATGAGGACATTGGCGTATCTCAAAAAACATGGCCGCCATTGGCCAATGAAGTTTGAGCACCTATTTGACAAGGTTAACGGAGGTCGATCGGAACGAAACTCGGTGGGCATGTTAAACTCATGGCCCTAAAGGTCTGTAAGAATTTTGAAAGATATCGGCCACTAGTTGGCGCTAACGAATTCTATGGCTCTGTAATCACGTGGTGTTTCACACATCCACACAATATGCATATCATTTGATAGATCTCCTCATGATGAACAACTTTGCCTCAAGAACCATTGCTGTCAATCAAATCGTTCATTAATTATTCACAAATATGTGAAAAACCTACTTTTGCGAACTAGTCCTAGGTTTTTTGCTCAATCTCGATCAAACCACTGCAGTAATATTCTCTGGACTCTCTAGATCAATAATTATCAAAAAAAATGTAGAATTTTGTCCTTTGGGTAGCTATAATGGGGTCATTTAGAAAAGGGGCGTGGCCACATATATCCAAAAGCCTATAAAACCTAAACGAAAACTCAAAACTTTACAAAAAGTGGTGAGATCATGTGGCAGATGACTCTTAACAAGCATGCAAAGTTTCATGGAGATCGGAGCATAGGTGGCGCAATAACAGTTAAAAAGGCTTTAAAAACAAGATTTCTATGGTAAATGGCCTCAAATTGTTAAAGAATGTTCATCTATTCACACAAACACTAGATCTTACACTTACATCTGTATGATATATCGTCTCATTTTGAACAAATTTGCATACCACCTAAAAGGCCTTAATGCTCGAACCCCGGTAATTGCTGCTTGCAGCTATATTATCTATTTGTATTTGTTAGGATAATTTTTTTTTTCCCCTAAAACTAAATGGGCAGCCCAAACCGTAAGGCCTAGAGACTTGAAACTTGGCCAGAAGGTAGAGCTCCCTGTGGGGACATTCTGACAAAGACTGAGCCTAATCGGCCTAAAGGTGGCGCTACAGCACAAAAAACTAAAATTTATCAGTTTATTGGCCTAAGCTCGTAAACTGTTTGTCCTAGACTCAAAAACTTTACATCGTTGCGTTCCTTGGCTCAGCCCGAACAAAAGTGGAGTGCAAAATTTTTGAGCTGCGACGCACAGTTGACCCCGAAAAATGGACGTGAATCAGAAACCTACTTTTGCGAACTAGTCCTAGGTTTTTCACCCAATCTGAACCAAACCAGTGCAGAAATATTCTCTGGACACTGAATATCAATAATTATCAAAAAAAAATTTGAACTTTTCACTCACGGTCACAAAGGGCCACCAAAATGTTCCAAAGTGACGGGGCCACTTTTACTAAAATGGCTATAACTTTTGAAAGGAATGAGATATCTTCACCAAATTTGGTACACATATGTATAAGCTTAATCTTTGGTCAAATCAAAAAACGTTTTCGGAGCTTGACCACTTGGTGGCGCTATAAACCTGAAAAAACATATTATTGGCTATAAATACACCGCCGTTAGTCCGATTGACTTGACAATTGGTATGCAGTCTCTTGGACCAAAGGGGCACAAGTGTCTATGAAGACATTGGCGTATCTCAAAAAACATGGCCGCCATTGGCCAATGAAGTTTGAGCACCTATTTGACAAGGTTAACGGAGGTTGATTGGAACGAAACTCGGTGGGCATGTTCGACTCATGGCCCTAAAGGTCTGTAAGAATTTTGAAAGAAATCGGCCACTAGTTGGCGCTAATGACTTTTTTGGATCTGTAATCGCGTGGCTTTTCACACATCTACACAATATGCATATCATTTGATAGATCTCCTCATGCCAAGAAGCTTTGCCTCAAGAACCGTTGCTGTCAATCAAATCGTTCATTAATTATTCACAAATATGTTAAAAACATACTTTTGCAAACTAGTCCTAGGTTTTTCGCTCAATCTCGATCAAACCACTACAGCACAGTTCTCCAGACTCTCTAGATCAATAATTATCAAAAAAATCTGGAATTTTGTCCTTCGGTTAGCTATAAAGGGGTCATTTAGAAAAGGGGTCTGGCCACATATACACAAAAGCCTATAAAACCTAAACAAAAACTCACAACTTTCCGAAAATTGGTAAGAACATGTGTCAGATGACTCTTAACAAGCATGCAACGTTTTGTGAAGTTGGACAATAGTTGGCGCTATAAGCTTCAAAAACACTGGATTTCTATGGTAAATGATCTCAAATTGCTAAAAAAAAATGCTCATATATTCACACAAACACTAGATCTTCATATCATATGACAAATCTCATTTTGAAAAACTTTGCATAGCACCTTAAAGGCCTTAAATGCTCGAACCCCGGTAATTGCTGCTTGCAGCTATATTTAGGGGTTCGAGTGCGTAGCACTGAAACCCTATTGTAATTGTTAAGATTTTTTTTATTATTATTATTCCGCGCTAAAACTGATCGTGCAGCCCAAACCGTAAGGCCTAGAGAGCTGAAACTTGGTCAGAAGGTAGTAGTCCTCCTCGCTACTCAGGCGCAAAGAACCGGCCCAATCGGCCCAAAGGTGGCGCTACAGCGCAAAAAACTAACTTTTTTCGCATTTTTGGCCGTAGCTCGTACATTTTTTGTCGTAGACTCAAAAACTTTACATCGTTGCGATCCTTGGGTCAATACGCACAAAAGTGCACTGGCGCAGATTTTTCGTACGAAGCCCGGTTTTTCCGCAAAATGGCCGAATGTCCGAAACCTACTTTTGCGAACTAGTCCTAGGTTTTTCGCCAGATCGGAACCAAACCATTGCAGAAATGTTCTCTGGACACTGAATATCAATAATTATCAAAAAAAAGTTGAAATTTTGACTCATCGTTGCGAAGGGGCCCCAAAAAGTTTGTCAGGTGGAGGACCATTTTTACTAAAATGGCTATAACTCATGAACCAAATGAGATATCTTCATCAAACTTGGTACACATGTGTATAAGCTCAATCTTTGGTCAAATAAAAAAAATTGCACAGCTCTGCCACTTGATGGCGCTATAAGCCTGAAAAAACATAAATTGACTATAACTTCGCAACCGTCAGTCCAATCAACCTGAAAATTGGTATGCAGTGTCTCTGTCCAATGTGCCATAAGGGTCTATGAGGACATTGGCGTATCTCAAAAAACATGGCCGCCATTGGCAAATGAATTTTGAGCACCCATTAGACAAGGTTAACGAAGGCCGATCGGAACGAAACTCACTGGGCATGTTCGACTCATGGCCCTAAAGGTCTGTAAGAATTTTGACACACAATATGCATATCATTTGATAGATCTCCTCATGATGAACAACTTTGCCTCAAGAACCATTGCTGTCAATCAAATCGCTCATTAAATATTCACAAATATGTGAAAAACCTACTTTTGCGAACTAGTCCTAGGTTTTTTGCCCAATCTCTATCAAACCACTGCAGTAATATTCTCTGGACTCTCTAGATCAATAATTATCAAAAAAATGTTGAATTTTGTCCTTCGGTTAGCTGTAACGGGGTCATTTACAAAATGGGCATGGCCACATACACCCAAAAGCCTATAAAACCTAAACGAAAACTCAAAACTTTACAAAAATTGTTGAGAACATGTGTCAGACGACTCTTAACAAGCATGCAAGGATTTGTGAATATCGGACCATAGGTGGCGCTATAACAGTTAAAAAGGCTTCAAAAACACAAGCTGTGTATGGTAAATGGCTTCAAATGGCTAAATACATGCTCATATATTCACACAAACACTAGACCTTCATATCATTTGATAGATCTCCTCATCCTGAACAACTTTGCCTCAAGAACTATTGTTGTCATTGAAGTCGTTCATTAAATATTCCCAAATATGTGAAAAACCTACTTTTGCGAACTAGTCCTAGGTTTTTTGCTCAATCTCGATCAGACCACTGCAGTAATATTCTCTGGACTCTCTAGATCAATAATTATCAAAAAAATGTGGAATTTTTTCCTTCGGTTAGCTATAACGGGGTCATTTACAAAAGGGGTGTGACCAAAATCACTCAAAAGCCTATAAAACCTAAACAAAAACTAAAACTTTACAAAAGTTGGAGAAAACATGTGTCAGATGACTCTTAACAAGCATGTAAAATTTCATGGAGATCGGACCTTAGGTGGAGCTATGACAGTTAAAAAGGCTTCAACAACACGAAATTTCAAAAGTAAATTGCCTTAAATTGCTATAACATGCTCATATAATCACAGAAACACTAGAACTTCATACCATATGATAGATCTCCTCATGCTGAGCAACTTTGCCTCAAGAACCTTTGTTGTCAATCAAGTCGTTTATTACATACTCACAAATATGTGAAAAACCTAATTTTGCAAACTAGTTCTAGGTTATTCACTCAGTCTCGATCAAACCACTGCAGCACAGTTCTCCAGACTCCCTAGATCAATAATTATCAAAAAAAAAGTTAAATTTTTGACTCACAGTCGCAAAGGGGCGCCAAAACGTTCAAAAGAGGCGGGGCCACGTTCACTAAAATGGATATAACTTTGGAACAGAATGACATATCATCACCAAACTCAGAACACATATGTAAAATCTCAGTCTTTGGTGAAATCCAAAAAATTGCGGAGCTTGACCACTTGGTGGCGCTATAATAGAGAAAAAACTTAAAAATGGCTATAACTTCGCAACCGTCAGTCCAATCAACCTGAAAATATGCAGTGGTATGCAGTGTCTCTGTGCAATGTGCCATAAGGGTCTATGAGAACATTTGCGTATCTCAAAAAACATGGCCGCCATCGACCAATGAAGTTTGAGCACCTATTAGACAAGGTTAACGGAGGCCGATCGAAACGAAACTCACTGGGCATGTTCGACTCATGGCCCTAATGGTCTGTAAGAATTTTGAATCAAATCGGCCACTAGTTGGCGCCAATGAGTTTTATGGCTCTGTAATCACGTGGTGTTTCACACATCCACACAATATGCATATCATTTGAT
The DNA here is from genome assembly GCA_012976165.1 of Labeo catla. Lineage (NCBI taxonomy): Eukaryota > Metazoa > Chordata > Actinopteri > Cypriniformes > Cyprinidae > Labeo > Labeo catla. The sequence continues at coordinate 3,095 of VONZ01003745.1, read as the reverse complement.
AGATCTCCTCATGATTAACAACTTTGCCTCAAGAACCATTGCTGTCAATCAAATCGTTCATTAATTATTCACAAATACGTTAAAAACTTACTTTTGCGAACTAGTCCTAGGTTTTTTTTAGGTTTACAGCGCAAAAAACTAATATTTTTGACATTTTTGGCCATAGCTCGTACAATTTTTGTCGTAGACTCAAAAACTTTACATCGTTCCAATCCATGGGTCAATACGCACAAAATTGCTCTGCGGTGTTTGTTGCTCTAGGACGTACCGTTTTTCCGCAAAATGGTGTTATATCCGAAACCTACTTTTGCGAACTAGTCCTAGGTTTTTCGCCCGATTGGCACCAAACCAGTGCAGAAATGTTCTCTGGACAGTGAATATCAATAATTATCAAAAAAAAGTTGAAATTTTGACTCACGGTCGAATAGGAATGCCAAAACGTTCTATGCTAACATTACCAAATTCTTACATTTGGCTATAACTTTTGAATGGAATGAGATATCTACACCAAACTCGGTACACATGTGCATAAGCTAAATCTTTGGTCAAATAAAAAAAAAATTGCACAGCTCTGCCACTTGGTGGCGCTATAAGCCTGAAAAAACATATTATTGGCTATAAATACACCGCCGTTAGTCCGATTGACTTGAAAATTGGTATGCAGTCTCTTGGACTAAAGGGGCACAAGTGTCTATGAGGACATTAGCGTATCTCAAAAAACATGGCCGCCATTGGCCAATGAAGTTTGAGCACCTATTTGACAAGGTTAACGGAGGTCGATCGGAACAAAACTCGGTGGGCATGTTCAACTCATGGCCCTAAAGGTCTGTAAGAATTTTGAAAGAAATCGGCCACTAGTTGGCGCTAACGAGTTTTATGGCTCTGTAATCACGTGGTGTTTCACACATCCACACAATATGCATATCATTTGATAGATCTCCTCATGATGAACAACTTTGCCTCAAGAACCATTGCTGTCAATCAAATCTTTCATTAATTATTCACAAATATGTGAAAAACCTACTTTTGCGAACTAGTCCTAGGTTTTTTGCTCAATCTCGATCAAACCACTGCAGTAATATTCTCTGGACTCTCTAGATCAATAATTATCAAAAAAATGTTGATTTTTTTCCTTTGGTTAGCTATAACTGGGTTAATTTACAAAAGGGGTGTGGCCACATATACCCAAAAGCCTATAAAACCAAAACGAAAACTCAAAACTTTACAAAAATTGGTGAAAACATGTGTCAGATGATTCTTAACAAGCATGCAAAGTTTCATGGAGATCGGAGCATAGGTGGCGCAATAACAGATAAAAAGGCTTTAAAAACAAGATTTCTATGGTAAATGGCTTCAAATTGTTAAAAAATGCTCATCTATTCACACAAACACTACATCTTACACTTACATCTGTATGATATATCCCCTCATTCTGAACAACTTTGCATACCACCTCAAAGGCCTTAAATGCTCGAACCCCGGTAATTGCTGCTTGCAGCTATATTATCTATTTGTAATTGATAGGATAATTTTTTTTTCCCTAAAACTGAATGGGCAGCCCAAACCGTAAGGCCTAGAGACTTGAAACTTGGCCAGAAGGTAGAGCTCCCTGTGGGAACATTCTGACAAAGACTGAGCCTAATCGGCCTAAAGGTGGCGCTACAGCGCAAAAAACTAAAATTTATCAGTTTATTGGCCTAAGCTCGTAAACCGTTTGTCGTAATCTCAAAAACTTTACATCGTTGCGTTCCTTGGGTCAGCCCGAACAAAAGTGGAGTGTGAAATTTTTGAGCTGCGACGCACGGTTGACCCCGAAAAATGGACGTGAATCCGAAACCTACTTTTGCGAACTAGTCCTAGGTTTTTCACCCAATCGTAACCAAACCAGTGCAGAAATATTCTCTGGACACTGAATATCAATAATTATCAAAAAAAGTTGAACTTTTCACTCACGGTCACAAAGGGCCACCAAAACGTTCCAAAGTGACGGGGCCACTTTTACTAAAATGGCTATAACTTTTGAAAGGAATGAGATATCTTCACCAAACTTGGTACACATATGTAAAAGCTTAATCTTTGGTCAAATCAAAAAAATTGCGGAGCTTGACTACTTGGTGGCGCTATAAAACTGAAAAAACATATTATTGGCTATAAATACACCGCCGTTAGTCCGATTGACTTGAAAATTAGTATGCAGTCTCTTGGACCAAAGGGGCACAAGTGTCTATGAGGACATTGGCGTATCTCAAAAAACATGGCCGCCATTGGCCAATGAAGTTTGAGCACCTGTTTGACAAGGTTAACGGAGGTCGATTGGAACGAAACTCACTGGGCATGTTCGACTCATGGCCCTAAAGGTCTGTAAGAATTTTGAAAGAAATCGGCCACTAGTTGGCGCTAACGAGTTTTATGGCTCTGTAATCACGTGGTGTTTCACACATCCACACAATATGCATATCATTGGATAGATCTCCTCATGATGAACAACTTTACCTCAAGAACCATTGCTGTCAATCAAATCGTTCATTAATTATTCACAATTATGTGAAAAACCTACTTTTGCGAACTAGTCCTAGGTTTTTCGCTCAATCTTGAGCAGACCACTGCAGCACAATTCTCTGGACTCTCTAGATCAATAATTATCAAAAAAATGTGGAATTTTGTCATTTGGTTAGCCATAACGGGGTCATTTAGAAAAGGGGCGTGGCCAAAAATTCCCAAAAGCTTATAAAACCTAAACAAAAACTCAAAACTTTACGAAAAGTGGTGAGAACATGTGACAGATGACTCTTAATAAGTATGCAAAGTTTCGTGAAGATCGGACCATAGGTGGCGCTATAACAGTTAAAAAGGCTTCAAAAACACAAGCTGTGTATGGTAAATGGCTTCAAACGGCTAAGTATATGCACTTATATTTACACAAACACTAGATCTTCATATCATTTGATAGATCTCCTCATGATGAACAACTTTGCCTCAAGAACCATTGCTGTCAATCAAATCGCTCATTAAATATTCACAAATATGTGAAAAACCTACTTTTGCGAACTAGTTCTAGGTTTTTCGCTCAATCTTGATCAAACCACTGCAGTAAT
>VONZ01003744.1:0-17048 GCA_012976165.1 Labeo catla | reverse complement strand
ACAGCTGTGTGATCAACAATACCATCAGCAACCAGACCAAACATCTCAACATCAATAAACTCTGTCACATATGTTCAGGTATGTCAGTGGTTCTATATATTTAAACTTTTTTTTTTTTTTCGAATTACATACATATTTTTTTGTGTTCTTACATTTCTCCTTTCTTCTCTCATAAGATCGTTGCTGCTGTGGTTTTACTGAAGCTGTGATCCGATTGGCTCTCTCTGCTCTGGTGGGCGTGGCTGCTGTTGCTGTGCTGGTATATGAATTCCGAGCCATAAATCTTTAACAGAAGAGAGAGCAGACATCACTATCAGACACTGATTAATCAGATACTTAGATATTATATCACAGTCCTTTGAGTAAATATAATTTGGAAATGTGATTTAAGTGATTATGAATTAATTTGTTATAAATGTAAACAAATAATAAATGATAAAAAAATTATAAATACATGTTTTTATTTTCACTTCAGTTATGTTTGTATATCACTTCTACACAATACAATTAATCTAAAGCAGGTTTTCAAAGAGTAGTGCCTTACAAACCCACCACAATCTGATAATCAATAAATCTAATATATTATTTTGTATTCTGTTGTGCAATTGCAAGATATGACTCCATATACGTCTCATCTCTACACATAGTGTATCTGAATAAAAGCTTTTGAGGATTTGTGTCTGGTGACAGAGTGTTGGGGGTTACAAGATACATCTGTTTTTGCATTTTTATATATAATTACTTAATACCAAGTGGTGAGTACATCTCAACAACCAAACTGGAAAATAATATATAGTCAGAGGGCCGTAATTTTGCCAAGAATTATACAGTAATAAAGATGAACATGTTTATGTATAATCCAGTAATATGATAAATAATAATAAAAAAAATTGTATTTTGATGCTCATAGCGTTGTTTTTAAATAAATAAAAAAATAATTTACTTAAAGGGATGTATTTGTATTTTACTTAGGATAGTTCACCAAAATCAAGAATGTCATAACCAAGTAATCATTTACTCATCTTCATGTCATTCCAGTCCAGTATGATTTTCTTTCTTTTGTGGAACATAAAAGTTATCCTGAGACTTTTTCTATTATGCAAGACCTTTTCATGTCCCTCAAAGATGAGATTTTTGGCTTCCTTATGATAAGCACAATGGCTCATTTCACTGAATTTTACAAAAACTATCAACACTAGTAATATTTATAATACATATCATATATTTATCCATTTTTTAACAACCACTTTGTCAGTTTAGGTGTTCATTATTAATATTATTAATCTTTTTATCCCCATTTTAATTAATGTTGACTCAGTATTTTGCTGTTTTCAAATCATCACTTCAAGTCATATATATTATCAAACATATATATTATCTTTGCTTGGAGATGTTTTTTTTACTTCTGTAAGCACTCTCTTCAGTTCATACATAGTAACAACTGAATCAAAAGTACATCATGATGTGATGGTCCTCTTTGTTTCCTTATATTTGTGGGTTGTTCTTTAAGTTTAACTACTTTTTCTTTAAAGGGATTAAACAGTAAACAAGTGTGTCTTTATAGAAATATTATAATACCTGTATATTATTAACAAAAAGCAAATATAATTGTATCCCAAATTTGGAAAAAACAAAAAAAAGTTTGTATGTTATCTAAAATGCAATGATATCAAGAATCTGTGATTTGTTAATTCGCTTTAACTTTTATTTAATTGCCAAAAATACACAGAAAAGATTTCCAAAGTTTTTACTGACCAACTTAAATATATTTTGTAAAGATAAACAAATTATTATTATGATGGCTGCAATTTATGGAGTTTATCAGAGCAAACAATATGGGTGTCTGGCATGTGTGAGGGTACTAGTGACAGGAGGCATTATATATTGGCATTGTACAGAGACATATATTGCCATCAAGATGATATCTTTCATGGGAAGTCCATGGTTATTAGATCAAGACAAAGTCAGGTCTCACTCTGCAGGTCTTGCAACAGTGTTTCGTAGACACAGATTAAATAGATAGCTTAGTTAAAATCTATCTCATACTGAACATGTACGGCACATCATGAAAAGGACAATCAGGCAATGAAGACCACAGACTGGTGAGCAGCTGAAGTCTTGTATGAAATGAGACTGGGCAAAAAGTTTGCTTGCAAAACAGAGTCATTTTGGCATCATGCCTCAAATTTGTAGTGGCGCTGTATGAAAACAGTTTCATCTGTCAACACGAAATCCATAACTTTTGTCAGCACAGTCTGAAGATGATCTGAGTATATTTTAGTGAAAATCAGACAAATTGTCTAGGAGGTGTTTGATTTCAACATAAATCAAACTGGCAGACAGGAAGTTCAGCCCACAATGGCATAATTGGTATCTATGTTGTCAGCATGACCCAAGGAACATTTTGAGACTTCATTACAATAGGCTAATACAAATGAAAGTTATTAGGATTTTTGTAAATTTTATTATTAATGTTTAATGAATGGTGTATTACGTCTGACGAATAGGTGGCGCTGAAAATCAGACCAACGGTCTAAGAGGAGTTCGAAAATGTAGGTTTCAACATTGATCAAACTGGCGGACAGGAAGTTAGGCCAATTTTGGCATAATTGGTATGAATGTTCTCGGCATAATCCAAGGAATATATCATTCCAGTTTCATTATGGTAGGCTAATGTAAACAAAAGTAGCATTAGCATTTAGCAATTTATCAAAATTCCATTATACATTTTGACCACAAGGTAGTGCTTCCCCCAGACTTTTTGAGTACTGTCAGGACGTGGTGCTGAAGACACATACCAAGTTTTGTAAAGATATGGAAATATGTTTGTAAAATAAAAAAATAAATAAATAAATAAAAAATTCAAAATGGCCAATGCCCAAAATGGCTAACATGGGAAAATTGAGTATGGTTTGACTCTGCATGATGCATCAAATCCAAAGAGACCATTTTTGGATTAGTGATTTTTGGCTAAACCATTGAGAATTTATAAGCAAAAAAACAGATGCGCCAAAAAAACAGATCAGCCTCAGGTCATGCTTGTTATAACATACACCAAGTTTGGTCTCAATATGCCAAACCGTTGCGGCAATATAGCTTCACATCCATGTTTGCATGTTTTTCATAGATTTTGTTTGTTTGTTATTCGAGAATGGTTCGACTAATCAACTTGAATTCCATAACATTTAGCCAGCATGGTCTAAAGATGATCTAATATGGGTGAAAATCAGACAAATGTTCTAGGATGAGTTTAAAAAAAGCAGGTTTCACACAATTAAAAATAGCGAAAAAACTAAACCTTACAATTTTTACATTTTGATGTTCCTTCGGCAAGGATTCAGAGGAACAAATAATTTTCCTTCTGACCCTTACAGTTCAAAAGTTGTTAGTGTTACGGTTCGTGCTGGATGGACAAGACGGGAAACGAGATATGATACAAACAATTACTTTAATATAAATCTTCATACGAATCAGGCAGGAACAGGCAGGAACAGCGATACATCCACACACTCCAAACAACATCAAGGACTGACAGAGAACTCAAAATACAAACAGACTTATAAAGGGTGATAGATAATTACAGACAGGTGAAGGGGATGACGATAATGAGGACTAAACCAAAGTAAGCGGAACAACGGGGGGAGACAATGGGAGAAACCAATGACATTTACAGACATGAATGTGATATTACACCCCCATCTGAATAGGCGTGTCTCCCGCCGTATAACATCCAAAGGAGAGGGTAGGTGGGCAGTTCAGGAGGCCATGGCCGGACAGACAATACAGAGAAATACAACACAGTCCAGGGGGGTGACAAAGGTGGGAGGAGCCAAGGAGGACACAGGAGGGACCCAGAGCAGGAGAAGCAGAGAGAGACCCAGACCGCAGCCATGATGACGACCCACGGTGGAGCCGACGGAGGGAGGAGCCATGGTGGAGGAAGGGCTGACGACTCCAGGGGGCCGACTGATGGAGGCGGAGCCGCTGGCGGAGGAGCCCGAGGCGGAGACGGAGAGTCGAAGATCCAGGGCGACACCGAGGATCTGAAGGGCCAAGGCGGAGCCCCATACAGGCAGGTTGATCATAACAGTTAGATAATTCAGTAAAGAAGTCTATTAAATCTCCAGAGTTATTTTCTAGAACTTCAGAAGAGAAGTCAATCAAGTCCCCAGAGTTGTCTTCCAACTCACCCCCAGCAGTGGTGCAGTGGGCAGGGCTCTCCATAGCCCTCAATTGCTCCATGTTGCACTCCCCCATCGTGGTAGCTGTAGCCGCTCTCGCACCTGATTGGACGTGTAGGGCTCTGGCTTTATGGCGATCTCTGGCTCTGTCGCTCGTGGCTCTGGCTCGTCATCCGTGGTGGGCTCGGGCTCAAACTCTGCGTGTCGGGATGCTGGTTGGCTGGGCTCTGGGTCTTGAGTGGGGCTGGTGTCATCCTCCGTGGTCAACGAAGCTCTGTAGGACACCAGCACCCACTCTATGTAGTCGGCGATGCTCTCTTGTGGACCCTCCCCGGACAGCTGCGCTTTGGTGGCGATGTTAAGTCCTGCACGGTAGAATGTGCACAAGCAGCTGTCCAGGTAGTGCGTGAGTGGTGCGAGGTACACAAAGTCTCTAGTGTGGTCCACGAGAGAGCGATTCCCCTGCTCCAGGAGAAGGAGGAGGACGGCGGGGTTATCCATAACGAAAAAACAAAAAACAAACACTCAGGAAAAAACGGAAAATAAAGCAGGGAAACGCCGGGAAAAAACTGTTTCGGTCGGTCCTTCTGTTACGGTTCGTGCTGGATGGACAAGACGGGAAACGAGATACGATACAAACAATTACTTTAATATAAATCTTCATACGAATCAGGCAGGAACAGACAGGAACACAGCGATAAATCCACACACTCCAAACAACATCAAGGACTGACAGACAACTCAAAATACAAACAGACTTATAAAGGGTGATAGATAATTACAGACAGTTGAAGGGGATGACGATAATGAGGACTAAACTAAAGTAAGCAGAACGATGGGGGGAGACAATGGGAGAAACCAATGACATTTACAGACATGAATGTGACAGCATAAACATGAGTGAAATTTTGGACAAGTGGTGGCGCTAGAGAGTTTGAATTAGAGACTCCAAATTTGCTCTGGTTAATGTTGAAACTGTCCGTTATGAGTGTGCCAAATTTCCCAACTTTCCGCAAATGGTTCTATGGGCTGCCATAGACTCAAGAGTGGAAGAAACGGAAGAAGAATAAGAATAAGAACGCCAATGTATACAATAGGTGTCTTCTACAAATAGTATGAGAGAGATTTATCTTCATTGTTAGACACATATTTTCATATAGTGTTATTTATTTCATATGGAATTATAATTAACAACTTTTTCCCCCATGACTTTCATAACAAACTTTGACAACAATAACAACTTTGCTGTCATCCATTCAAAACTGGTGAAACGTATACCATCTCCCCTACTGCAATACTCCATTGCATGTCCGACACAGCTAAATATGATTGATATTCAAACTACATTCATTAAGATGGGAATAAAATAAAAAAAGAGTAAATGGCTACTCTTTTATGCCATTATTTTGATTCTGTTTAATTTCTGCATCGCTGTCTTAGGATCTTCTGCCTTCTGGTGTATCCCTGTTAATTTTCTGTCTATATTTCCGTGTCCTCTCTCTTCTTCTATTTCTCTCCCTCAATTCTTTCTGTTTTAGAAGCAAAGTATCACATTTTATACTTATTTTCATGAAACTTTATAACTGTACAAGTTTTCTGCAAAAACATCAGGAAATAGTTTAACTATAATTACTGCATTTAAGAACACTGAAAATGATCAAAAAATAATAAAATGGATTTCAATCAATCTTATTTCATTATTTAAAATGCTTCTTAAAGAGACCTTGTCCTCTGGTGCGACATCTTTGTCCTATTGTCTACAGGCGTCACACCGGAAGACATTTTCTGTCACACCAAAGGACATTTCAGCATTTTGTGTCAATGACCTTGCTATTCTGAGCTAACCTGTCATTAATGGTTAGAGAGACACATTTGCATAATTTGCCATGAATGTGTAGTTTAACATAACGTTTTTAATTAACAAATATAATTTAGTGGTGTCACACCAAAGGACAATAAAATGTAAAATAAAAAGTTAAATATTTTAACATTTCTAAGATGAAAATGAACCATACACACATGCCTTGGGCTTCACATGGGGCTTCAGTAACATCATCATGAACGGGGTCCTTCAGCTAATATATTGTGATGTCATATCAGACAATTTGTAAGATAGACCCATCTGAAAAACTTAAAACTTAAAATTATTTATCCCTTTGCTTGTAAGTAATACTTGGAGTGTTTACTTGCCTGAGTTTGAGAATGTTTTACTTACATTAGTTTATTAGTTTTTGCTGTAGCCTATTGAAATTGTTATTATGTTTTAAACATGGTGGCAGTTTCTAGCTTCAAAGAAAAAAATCATTTTTCTAACATTTTTGGTTTTTATTGGTCCACAACCACCTTGGGTGCGCATGATTTTCTAATAATTCAATGGCCCATCATCAATTATTCCTTACATAATGTAATTTATTGTAATTAATGTAACTGTAAATGCATTCAAACATATAACAGGTGAGAGTTGGCTGTGACTTATGGAAAGTATATGTAGGGCTTTACACACAGTGTGTACCATTGTAAAGACTAAGTTTATCCCTCACAGCCTTATTTTCATCCAAGAAAAAAAATTCTAAATGCCCTCTCTGGTCTAACCATTTGTCATATAAAAACCAAAACACACATTGCCACAATCAGAGATAAAAGGTGCATTTTCTGCTCTTAAGATCCCATTTACCCAGATACCTACTGCTTTACCTTTAATTTATACTTTTACTATAATGATGAATAAAGTCAAGTCCCGCCCCATAATTTTTCAAATTCTAAAACCTGTTTCACTCTGAAATATGTCACAATATAGAAGTCAGCCATAACTTCTGTGACATGAAGTTAAAGAATTCTTTGCTAAGCAGAGCACGACACTAACTATGAGATGGTGTGAAATCAAAAATCAAAATGGCAAGATCCAATAGAGGTTTGCTTTTCTTACATTTCAATTGACATTGCATTTTTCTAGTTGTAAAGGTTAAAAACAGGGGTGCCCAAACTCTGTCCTGGTCCTTGGTTTAGCTCCAACTTGCCTCAACACACCTGGCAGGGGGTTTCTAGTATGTCATTAAGAGCTTAATTAGCTGGTTCAGGTGTGTCTAATTGGGGCTAGAGCTAAACTGGTCCTCCATGACTGAGTTTGGGCACCCCTGGGTTAAAACAATGTTAAGATACTGACAAAAAGTAGTGTTTCCTTGGACTTGGACTCGGCCCTTTTGGACTTGTACTTGAGTCTGACTCTGCCCATGTTGGACTCGGACTCGTCTCCGTCTCGGACTCGATTGGTTAAAGACTCGGACTCAACTCTGACTTGACTTAGGTGTACTCGAACCCAACACTACTAAAACATGCTAAGAACATGCTAGGATCACCTATCTAAGTACTAAGACATGCTAATAGCATTCTAACATGCTAATGACATGTTAGCTGTATTAGCATAGTGGAAAACATATTAGCATATTGCTAAAAACATGTTGATAGTGTACATTTTCATGTGTTTCATCTGAAAACAGCTGTTAGGAAGCAAAAGCTGCATCAGTGTTTCTCTACTAAATTATCAGACATTGAGATCAGTGGCATATTAGTATCTTATGTGAATATTTTTTTCATCAAGCAGATGCTTTTGTCAAAGTTAATAAAACAACACATTCACGCACATTCACTCTCCGCAAACTACAGTGAAACTCCACAGTGTTACAGAGTGACTGAGAGAGGGGTGTGGATCCATACACATGCTTTTATTACACAATGGCATGGATCAACTAACACGCTCATTATAAAAGTGTTTAAACTTCCGAATACATTTACTTGCACATATTTCAGAATTGGAATATCAGATATTTCATAATACAGTTGGCACGTTTGTGAATATTACTAATAAAAAGGGAAAAACTATATAAAAGTGATACGTGTGTACTACAGCGCTATTGTGGCTGCGCTGTGTCAGGTGACAAACACGACGCGTCGCCATGGAAACAATAAGGCTATACGTTCTAAATAACGGGGTCTCAAACTGACTGCAGTTCATCGTCATAACCGACTTGAGTGGGCAAATGCTCACATTCTTTCGTTCTCTTCACGGATGAATCATGGTTTTCACTTCACAGGGCAGATGGCAGACAGCGTGTATGGCGTTGTGTGGGTGAGTGGTTTGCTGATGTCAACGTTGTGGATCAAGTGGCCCATGGTGGTGGTGGGGTTATGGTATGGGCAGGCATATGTTATGGACAACGAACACAGGTGCATTTTATTGATGGCATTTTGAATGCACAGAGATACCGTGATGAGATCCTGAGGCCCATTGTTGTGCCATTCATCCACGACCATCACCTCATGTTGCAGCATGATAATGCACGGCCCCATGTTGCAAAGATCTGTACAACATGTGAAAACATCCCAGTTCTTGCATGGACAGCATATTCACCAGACATGTCACCCATTAAGCGTGTTTGGGATGCTCTGGATCGTCGTATACAACAACGTGTTCCAGTTCCTGCCAATATCCAGCAACTTCGCACAGCCATTGAAGAGAAGTGGACCAACATTCCACAGGCCACAATCAACAACTTGATCAACTCTATGTGAAGGAGATGTGTTGCACTGCGTGAGGCAAATGGTGGTCACACCAGATACTGACTGACCATAAAGTGACCATAAACAAGCAGTATAAAAGCATTACAAACAAGCCCTGTTGCATTCCGAGTCTTCTGAAGCCATACGATATATACTTAAAGCGCTCATATCTCATTCAAAAAGATACTCCCGAACTTCGGTCACGAGACACATAAGAGCCAATGGCATTCACAACCAAGGCTTGCTTCTTCTGGCAGCATTTTTTTAATTTGCGCAAAGACTGCAGCAGAAAACAGAACGGTGGATGGAGACGGCGATCGTGTCTATTCTTCTCATAAATATAATAATAATAATAGTAATATTATTACCCAATATTTTTTGTTACTAGTTCTATTTATAGCAAGTTCTGGTTCTGATTACTACAATATTTAATGTCATCTGTGATTGCACAGGTTGCACAAGACTTAAAATCACAATCCTGCTGTCTCTTGGCCATTTAGAGTTTTATCTGGACTGCCTGAGCTCTTCATATCACCCCGCAGATGCATTTGAAAAACAAGAAATGTATGTCATGTGTCAAAGAATCTATCACCACTTATCTGTTCATTAGTTTTAGTTGTTTATGTTTACTTAAAGGGATAGTTCAAGCAACAACAACAACAAAATCCTACTAAGCTCTTTTTTTTAATGCCACAATTGTTCATAGAAACATTTCTGTTAAAGGACTGTAATAGTATTGTAATTGACTGATGTGCAAAGAGGAAGATTTTCACCAAATAACCACATTAAGTGCACATCAATTTGTCAAATAAGTAACAATGAAAATGATGTTGATCATCTCTAATGATCTCCTATTTTCTTAATTTCTATGTGCTGATATGACAAAAAACAGAGATCTCTAAACAGTTAAAAATTAAATAAAAATAAAAAAAAAAACAGTTAAAAGAGTGTATTACAGCTGAAACGGCAAAACGAGCTTAGATTTTCTGACAGTAGAGTTTTAATGTATGAGTGTTCCTATTCAGTATTTCTACTTTTTTTTCTGACCACAAGTTCTGTTTGTGATTTAATTAATGCAATAATTAATATAATGTGTGATTGTCCAATATTGAGTTGCATAAGATTGCTGTGCAGGGGCGGATCTAGAAAATAATTTTTAGGGTGGCAAACGGGTGGCATGGGGTCTATGAGGGGTGGCAACTCTAAAGAAAGCCCCCATGCATAGTTTTTGGGAATTTATAGTCTGACATACACAGACGTTGTGTTTACAAATATTGCATTGCCATTAAGTAATCATCTATACTATTTAAAATGAAAAATAAATAGCATTTCAGTGTCCATCATGGCACCAAAGCAATTAACAATATAAAAATAAAAAAAAACTTCCAACAGGTTATACAGTAAATGTTTCTGAGCTTGTATCACTAAAGAAGACATGCAATTGTATTAAATTACTACTTAGATGGTATAAATCACGTTTTAGTGCAAGTTTAAGATGTTAATTTTGATTATTTAATGTTCATTTCCTAACATTAGAAAGAAATGTATTACAATTCTAATTATAATATCAAAGCACTGAAACTGGATCAGTTTTGGAAACAATGTTTTATTTTCTGTTATTAACAGAGGTGGGAATGTCTGTAATCATGACACACAATCAACCATAAAATCTAGCAACACCCCAGCAACAGCATAGCAAGAGCCTAGCAACCACCCAGAATATCCTAGCAACCAACTAGCAACACTTCACCAAACATCTAGAACATCTGACCAAACTATTTATGCTTTTAAACAAGTCTTAAGACAAGCCAGTATAAATTTGTCTTTCGAACATTTCAATCTAGTTATTACATGTATTCTTAAATGCTTACACACAATTCAAATACATCAATGACTACTGCCCAGTGAACACTCATGAGATCAATAACACCAACAAAAAAGTCTTATTAGGAATTAATTTGCAGCTCAATGTCTATTACAGTATAAAACATAAATTAAATTACAGATTGCTAATTCGGCAATTAACATTTGGGAAAAAAATATTTTCATTGTACTACTGTAAATTAATCTTGCAGCAGATGAAAAGCACCAGAAAAGTTCAAATAACAAAGAACTGTATATGAACTTGGTATGTGCCACAATACAGTACAGTAAAAAATAAAATTAAAAATTAAATTCAGCATCCTCTGCTAAATTTCATTAGAGCATATTTGGTCTCCTGACACAAGACTATATGTCTAGGCAGTCATTTCTCTGCAAAAATGCAGTAGACTACACATAAAAATGGTTACAAATAAAATTTGACAGTCACACTTCTGAAGGTGTACAATGTACTACAGTTTACTGTACATATAGAATAGTGAAATTTCCATCATCTAATATACTGGTACTGTACTATAAGCATATGCTGGTAGGTATGTTTAGGTGCTGGTTTAAGCTGGTCCTTTGCTGGTTCATGCTGGTCCTTGACCAGCAACATGACCAGCATAAACCAGCATCAAAACATTAACATACCTACCAGCATATGCTGGTTTTTTCATCACGTAAGTGCAGGGCTCTCAAGTCTCACGCATTCACCGTGAGACACACGCATTTCAACCAGTTCACACGCTCTCACGCCACACCTTGTATTTCTCACTCTCTCACTCGCTCTATTTGTCCCACTCTGGTCTATGCATCCCTGCTTCTGCTGAATCGTTTTTATCTCCTGTGGGGATAAAAACATCCCGCGAACCCGCTCCTAAGTTCCGATCTAAATCAAATGATTCTTGATAGACGCTCTGAAGTCCCGTTCTGAATCAAATGATTCGTGATCCGACTGGGGCGCTTCGAAATCATTTTGCGACGCAGTGTTTTACTGATTCGGAGTTTCAAAAAGCTCAGTTGATAGTGTGTTCTTTGTTCGCTTTCTCTATATAATTTATTCGTTGTTTGAAATGAAATCATTATAATTAATAGGGCTGACTTACAATGTTTTTATTAAATTGTGATCACGTTAGACAGTTTCCCTCGTATTAAAAACATTTCATGACATGACACTCATTATCTGGTACTTGCCTAAAAAGACGGGTATATAATATGCGTTGTTAACAGATTACACTAACATTAGGTTACTTAGTTAGGCTATAGCTTTATTGGAGTTGGTTCAATCTCCGCCTATGTAGATAGAGAGAAAAAGTTTAAGGCATTTCCCCCTCTGCTTTTTTTAACAAATCGCACCCTGGGTAAATCTGATAAAAGACAGATTTATAAAATAAATTGTTTTATATATTTCAAAAATTCAAACGTATCAGCATTGTTGGGAGGGTTATTTTGGAAATGTAGTAGGTTACAGAAGTTACTCTATTTAAAATATAATAAGTAGTGTAATTATTTTAAGTGTTTTAAAAGTAATGTAACTGATTACATTTGATTACTCCTGTTCTGTGTCCTAAACTCCTGAAACATTGGTGTCTCATATTTTAGAGTCTAGACCCGTCAATGCAATTTGGGAAATCAAATCTGTATGTGTGTGAATCGTTAACATTTTCCTAAGTAACTGTAATTTAACTGTACATTGTTTCTCACTAACTGTAACATATTTTATTTTGTTATTAAATTACATAATTCCATTACTAGTTAGTGTAGTTAAGTCTGAGCCCCTATCACTGTCAGGCATCAAAATGTGCAAAAAACACTTGCAATACAAAATGTTATTCGTAAGTTTAAATGTATAGGCCTACTCTCTCTCTCACACACACAGCTTGACATAGGCTACATGCTCAGGGCAAGTTCTGCAATCCTATTCTATGTGTACATTATGTACATTGAGCACTGCAGTTAAGTTGGCTTGTTTGGGGCTATCTTTCTTTTTATTTTTTAATACTTTTGCATTTTTGAAATATATAAAACATTTTATTTTATTTGTATGAATTTGACTTTTATCAGATTTACCAGTTGTTATAATTTCTATTTTGTGCTGGTTAATTTTGAACAATAGATAAAATTCTTCTAGCAAACACTTGAGAGAATTGTGTGGGGCCGAGGGGCCATTGCTGCAAATAGGCTCCTCCCCTAATAGTAATCTCACTCCAAACTTTTTCCAAAACTTGAGAGCCCAGGGTAAGTGTAATACCCATGTAAGTGATTCGTTAATTTCTCTCCTCTCTCCGTTGTTGGATGCAGAGATTGTGATTGGTGTGTCATCAGTTTTGCTACTTAATGTTTAACTTACTTACTGTTAAACTTTTTTGAGAAATGTGTCTTTGTTTTTAGCACTGAATGAATGGTTTGGGGATATAAGTCAACTAACATCAGTTACATTGTGTTAACAATCGAGAAAACTGCAATACGACCAGATGCTTACCTAACTCTGCTGTTAGTTTCCGTGATCGGCATCTTCTTACTGATTTCATGCTATTATTGTTTCGTCGGATACGGAAAAAAAGCCCATATACATGATGACCGTGGAGGGAGCGGTCAGAGAATCGGATCAATTATTACGCGATGAATCTCAGACATATCCGGACGGGATTAGATTTCTCAGAGGACTTCTGAGTTAGCTGAGAAACAGTAATTATCTGATTCACGAACAAATGTAAAACAATTCGTTAGTGAACTGGGCCGCGCCGTGTGTTTTTGACTCGAAACGAACCGGTTCATAAGAGTCATTTGTTAATGAAGTCGAATACACTGGGCGCGCTGCGTGCGCGTGCAACTATCGTGCACATTTTATTGAAATAGGTGTTTTTTTGCCATTATTTTGCGTTACGCTGTCAACGCTGCGGCCGAAAAGTAGCACATGAAACACTGCTTACATTTATATTTTATTCTGTGATAATTCTGGGGTGGCAGGTGGGGTGGCACAGCTTTTTCTTAGGGTGGCAGTTGCCACCCCGTGCCACTCCGGTAGATCCGCCCCTGTTGCTGTGGCTGTTTTGAGCTTTGTATGTGCTGTTTGACTCTCAAGCTGTATGTGTGTCACTATTACATAAACTCTAAAAACGGAGCTGCACTGCACTTTTTTCTTTGCATTAATGCTTTTGTTGCCTACTAATGTAAATGATTTAATCTATCACTTTATATATTAAATATACAGTTAAAGACAAATGTTTACATACACTTTGCAGAATCTGCTAAATGTTATTTATTTTACCAAAATCAGAGGGATCATACAAAATGCATGTTATTTTTTTATTTAGTGCTGACCTAAGTAAGATATTTCACTTAAAAGGCATTTACATATAGTCCACAAAAGAAAATTATAGTTGAGTTCATAAATTTGACCACGTTCAAAAGTTTACTTTCTTAATAGCAAGTTTCTTAATACTGTGTTGTTACCTGAATGATCCACAGCTTTTTTTTTTTTTTTTGGTTTGGAGATGTTTATGAGTGCATTGTATGTCCTGTACAGTTAAACTGCCCACTGTTCTTCAGAAAAAATCCTTCAGGTATCACAAATTATTTTGTTTTCCAGCATTTTTGTGAACTATAATGAACTGATGAGGCTGCGTTCTAGTAAGGGTATGTAAGTGTATGTCTTGCCTGCCATATCATTAGGTTCCGTCGAAAATAATGAGCTGACAATTAATCAACACTGAGCTTGTCTAATTTCACGAGCTGATGGCATTATGTTTTTGTGTTGTTTTGTTGTAAATAAATCACATAATGCTAAACTGTGCACAATATACAGTGTATATACATATATCCAGATTCATGTTTTCCCTGTTATGTAATTAAAGTAGTCTGTCTTCATTTTATCTGAAGATTAGCATTGCTCATGAAAAAAATGGTTCATTATTTAAACGTATGAGTCTGTAAATATCATACCTGTTTTCTCATCTTCTTTTCTAGTGAGATGTGCATTGGGAAACCAGACTCTTCTAAGTCATCATTCTCTTCAGTGGCCTCACAAAATGAAGGCTTTGTTATGCTTTGTTAAACAACGCCAAGTTGTTTTTTTGTTTTGTTTTGTTTTGTATTTTCCCAGCAGACATTAGATATTAGAATATTTCTTCTTCTCAACCAACACTGGTTGGTCAGGATTAATTTCAGCCTGCCACTGAACAAAGAGTAAAGTAGCATAGGTCAGTAGCCTTTCACCTGTCAGTGTCCCCTAATAAATGCTTTTAGAAACGTGCAACTGTGGTGATACTAATTTTGTTTTTGTGTTTTCTTTTTAAACTCTTAGGCTGGTCTCATGCATGTAGTCAGTTGAAAATTGCTTTATACACTGGAAGTCTCAGTGGTGCACAAAGTGATTGAACTCATCAGATGACTAATAATTTGCTAAGACCTGATTTCAGTGTTGGGGGCCTCCCAGGAAAATGGTAAGGAAACACTGAAAACATAGTGCATGACCATCTATGTCTGATAAAGTATTTTAAAATAAACACTTAAACAACTTATATATATATATCTACTGCCTGATAATGGTCATGTAATTTAATATTTTAATGATCTCATATGGGAATACGTTGTCATGTGTTTGCTGGGATGATGGCAAAATATATTTAGTCAGTGTGCCAACTAGGCATTTACTATAGCTCTGGAACTTGAATTAAAATCTAAAGATTAACTTGAATGAATTATTGGACTTCGTTTTGTACTATGAGGTAAATTTGCAGACGGTCCCTGAAGCAGCCGATGCAAATTGGCAAATAATATCCAAACTGATACTAACTTTACCGCGCTCGGAAAGCCGGACACTTTGAAAAAATCTCCATCGACCATCTGTATTACATTAACAGCTCACACACAAACATGCGGAGGATATTATTGTTGGCTCTGTTACTTCTGGACGGTAAGTGGATTGTATTCTTTTATTTTCATTCATGAGACATTCACATCAGTTATATGCCCACAACAAATGCATGAAACAACTCGTTTAATAGCAAAAAGATCATTTAATTAACAAAAAGAAATCGCAGTTCAGTCAGCCGTCGCTATCTACTCACAAGAATCGATATTTAATGAAAACTATGCAATGTTAATATGATTCAGAGATGAAGGCAATAATGGTAATGTTGTCCACCAGAGGGGGCCACAGGATAACTAATCCTTCAAGATCTCAATTCAAAGATTATTTTTACAGTGTTTCATTTAGATGACAGAACTTTGAAATAGCAAACAGGGAAAACAATTACAAGCATATAAAAACAATACAAACAATTATTTCACATCCAGCTAGCCAACTCTGTTGAACCTGTTGTCATAGCCTAGTCTGCTTTTTTATTAGAAAATGAAATAACAAGGGTGCATTTTCGCAGCGGGGCAGCTTGAGAACGCTGGACACAGTGCTCTGGCTCTTTTGCCCCAACCCAGCCAGCAATGACATGTGGGGCCCAGATGAGGGCTTCATGGGCGGCAAATGTGGGCCCCATTATGGGCTTGCACCCGGGATCCACATTGAGGCCAGCCATGGAAGCCCAGACGTACTAAAAGTGGGACCTGTAAGGGTACTGCATGGTTCTTAATTGGGCAATTCATGTCAGACCGATGTGGGCCCCACCTGCCCAAATGGGTCCAAAGTGGGCTCTGAACATGGCTACCCAGATGGGCTTTAAATGGGATCTGTAAGAGTCTTATGTGGGTCCTAACTGGGCAATTCATGCCAAACCCATTTGGGCCCCACCTGCCCAAAGAGGTTTAAAGTGGGTTTGCACCCGGGATCCACATGGGGGCCAGCCGTGGATGCCCAGATGGGTTTTAAGTGGGATCTGTAAGGGTCTTATGTGGGTCTTAACCGGGCAATTCATGACAGACCCATTTGGGCCCCACCTGCCCAAAGGGGTTTAAAGTGGGTTTGCACCCGGGATCCACATGGGGGCCAGCCATGGATGCCCAGGTGGGTTTTAAGTGGGACCTGTAAGGGTCTTATGTGGGTCTTAACCAGGCAATTCGTGTCAGACCCATTTGGGCCCCACCAGTCTGAAGGGGTTTAAAGTGGGCTTGCACCCGGGATCCACTTCGGGGCCAGCTGTGATTGCCCAGATGGGCTTTTAGGGGGACCTGTAAAGGGTCTTAACTGGGTAATTCATGTCAGACCCATTTGGGCCCCACCTGCCTAAAGGGGTTTAAAGTGGGCTTGCACCAGGATTCAACCGTGAACGCCCATATGGGCTTAAAGTGGGCTCTGTAAGGATCTTATGTTGGTCCTAACTGGGCAATTCATGCAAGGCCTATCTAAGCCCAACCATGCCAAATGGTTTAAGGAACAATCTAAGAAAAATTAAAAACGAAGAATGAATATAAGTACAAGATAAATACAAGACACTTGATGCTTTGAACTCCAAGAAATATATTAAATTGAACAACAAAAATTATCTTTAA
>VONZ01003743.1:0-17062 GCA_012976165.1 Labeo catla | reverse complement strand
CAAATACATTATATATTAATAAACATTAACTTCAGATACCAGTCAACAATCGCAGGCAGTTTGTGTCAAATTAAAACAGTTTCTTTTTATATAAAATCACTTGAAAAGTGTGTCAGAGCTGTGATGTCAAAAAAATACTTCTATTTTGTTTTTGGTATTGTTACATTATACTTGCCTGCGATCTCCAGGAGTTCGCGTCAAATACATTATATATTAATAAACATTAACTTCAGATACCAGTCATCAATCGCAGGCAGTTTGTGTCAAATAAAAACATTTTCTTTTTATATAAAATAACTTGAAAAGTGTGTCAGGGCTTTGGTGTCAAATAAATACATTTCATATTTTTGGTATGGTTACATTATACTTGCCAGCGATCTCCAGGAGATGGCGTCAAATACATTTCATATTATTAAACATTAACTTCAGATACCAGTCAACAATGGCAGGCAGTTTGTCTCAATTTAAAATATTTTCTTTTTATATAAAATCACTTGAAAATTGTGTCGGAGCTTTGATATCAAAAAATACTTTTTTTTTCGTATTGTTATATCATACTTGCCTGCGATCTCCAGGAGGTCGCGTCAAATACATCATATATTAATAAACATTAACTTCAGATAACAGTCAACAATCGCAGGTAGTTTGTGTCAAATTAAAACATTTTCTTTTTATTTAAAATCACTTGAAAAGTGTGTCAGAGCTGTGATGTCAAAAAATTATTATTATTGTTTTTTTTTTTGGTGTTATTACGTTATACTTGCCTGCGATCTCCAGGAGTTCGCGTCAAATAGATTATGTATTAATAAACATTAACTTCAGATACCAGTCAACAATGGCAGGCAGTTTGTCTCAATTTAAAATATTTTCTTTTATATAAAATCACTTGAAAATTGTGTCAGAGCTGTGATATCAAAAAATACTTTTTTTTTTTTCGTATTGTTATATCATGCTTGCCTCCGATCTCCAGGACGTCCCGTCAAATACATTATATATTAATAAACATTAACTTCAGATACCAGTCAACAATCGCAGGCAGTTTGTGTCAAATTAAAACATTTTCTTTTTATATAAAATCACTTGAAAAGTGTATCCGAGCTGTGATGTCAAAAAATTATTATTATTTTTTTTTTTGGTTTTGTTACATTATACTTGCCTGCGATCTCCAGGAGTTCGCGTCAAATACATTATATATTAATAAACATTAACTTCAGATACCAGTCAACAATCGCAGGCAGTTTGTGTCAAATTAAAACAGTTTCTTTTTATATAAAATCACTTGAAAAGTGTGTCAGAGCTGTGATGTCAAAAAAGTTATTAATGTTTTTTTCGTTATTGTTACATTATACTTGCCTGCGATCTCCAGGAGTTCGCGTCAAATACATTATATATTAATAAACATTAACTTCAGATACCAGTCAACAATCGCAGGCAGTTTGTGTCAAATTAAAACATTTTCTTTTTATATAAAATCACTTGAAAAGTGTGTCAGAGCAGTGATGTCAAAACTTATTAATGTTTTTTTCGTTATTGTTACATTATACTTGCCTGCGATCTCCAGGAGTTCGCGTTAAATACATTATATATTAATAAACATTAACTTCAGATACCAGTCAACAATCGCAGGCAGTTTGTGTCAAATTAAAACATTTTCTTTTTATATAAAATCACTTGAAAAGTGTGTCAGAGCTGTGATGTCAAAAAATTATTATTATTATTTTTTTTTTGGTGTTGTTACATTATACTTGCCTGCGATCGCCAGGAGTTCGCGTCAAATACATTATATATTAATAAACATTAACTTCAGATACCAGTCAACAATCGCAGGCAGTTTGTGTCAAATTAAAACATTTTCTTTTATATAAAATCACTTGAAAAGTGTGTCAGGCTGTGATGTCAAAATTATTATTATTATTTTTTTTTTGGTGTTGTTACGTTATACTTGCCTGCGATCTCCAGGAGTTCGCGTCAAATAGATTATGTATTAATAAACATTAACTTCAGATACCAGTCAACAATGGCAGGCAGTTTGTCTCAATTTAAAATATTTTCTTTTATATAAAATCACTTGAAAATTGTGTCAGAGCTGTGATATCAAAAAATACTTTTTTTTTTTTCGTATTGTTATATCATACTTGCCTCCGATCTCCAGGAGGTCCCGTCAAATACATTATATATTAATAAACATTAACTTCAGATACCAGTCAACAATCGCAGGCAGTTTGTGTCAAATTAAAACATTTTCTTTTTATATAAAATCACTTGAAAATGTGTCAGAGCTGTGATGTCAAAAAATTATTATTTTTTTTTTTTTTGGTTTTGTTACATTATACTTGCCTGCGATCTCCAGGAGTTCGCGTCAAATACATTATATATTAATAAACATTAACTTCAGATACCAGTCAACAATCGCAGGCAGTTTGTGTCAAATTAAAACATTTTCTTTTTATATAAAATCACTTGAAAAGTGTGTCAGAGCAGTGATTTCAAAAAGTTATTAATGTTTTTTTCGTTATTGTTACATTATACTTGCCTGCGATCTCCAGGAGTTCGCGTTAAATACATTATATATTAATAAACATTAACTTCAGATACCAGTCAACAATCGCAGGCAGTTTGTGTCAAATTAAAACATTTTCTTTTTATATAAAATCACTTGAAAAGTGTGTCAGAGCTGTGATGTCAAAAATTATTATTATTATTTTTTTTTTGGTGTTGTTACGTTATACTTGCCTGCGATCTCCAGGAGTTCGCGTCAAATAGATTATGTATTAATAAACATTAACTTCAGATACCAGTCAACAATGGCAGGCAGTTTGTCTCAATTTAAAATATTTTCTTTTATATAAAATCACTTGAAAATTGTGTCAGAGCTGTGATATCAAAAAATACTTTTTTTTTTTCGTATTGTTATATCATACTTGCCTCCGATCTCCAGGAGGTCCCGTCAAATACATTATATATTAATAAACATTAACTTCAGATACCAGTCAACAATCGCAGGCAGTTTGTGTCAAATTAAAACATTTTCTTTTTATATAAAATCACTTGAAAAGTGTGTCAGAGCTGTGATGTCAAAAAATTATTATTATGTTTTTTTCGTGTTGTTACATTATATTTGCCTGCGATCTCCAGGAGTTCGCGTCAAATACATTGTATATTAATAAACATTAACTTCAGATACCAGTCAACAATCGCAGGCAGTTTGTGTCAAATTAAAACATTTTCTTTTTACATAAAATCGCTTGAAAAGTGTGTCAGAGCCGTGATGTCAAAAAATTATATTATTTTATTTTTTTTGGTGTTGTTACATTATACTTGCCTGCGATCTCCAGGAGTTCGCGTCAAATACATTATATATTAATAAACATTAACTTCAGATACCAGTCAACAATCGCAGGCAGTTTGTGTCAAATTAAAACATTTTCTTTTTATATAAAATCACTTGAAAATGTGTCAGAGCTGTGATGTCAAAAAATTATTATTTTTTTTTTTTTTGGTTTTGTTACATTATACTTGCCTGCGATCTCCAGTGTAACCCCTGTTTAATGAATAAAATAAATATACAAGTGGTTTGGATTGAATTAAGAAATTAAAAGCAGCCAATCAGAGCATTCGGTTGTTGGCTCCGCCCACTGGCGTGCAGCTAGCGTTGTACAAGCTAGATTGAGACAGAGTGACAGAGAAACCTGATCGGATGAGCGAGTTACAAAAACAGAAAAAAAGATCTTCATTTCTTTCAAGCTTCAAATTAATTGAGCAAAACAGCTGGCTGCATATTCAGTGCGTCACTGCGGTTCGCTGACGCCATTTTGATTTCGTGTACCTGTGAAAACAGACGAGAATGGACAAGGCCGGGTTTTTTTTTTCCTTGTGAAGATAAACTTCATTGGAGATTCCTGTAATTGATGGCGAGCCTCCCACCTTGAGTGAAAGGATCACGGACCTGGACAAAAGACAGTTTTCACTATAGTTTTCTTCAACCAAGTAAGAGAGTGTTGTTTCCAGTGACTGAAACTATTTTTTCTCTTTGGGAACCGAGAATCTGAGGATCATCATTTCCACTGCACAAGCTGCACAAACAGATTGACAATTGACTCTGAAAGATTAATTTGCATACTGCAGTTATCTGTTTATTACCACTCACTGTGGTCATTTAATTTGATTGATTGTGAGAGTGATTTATTGTGTACTGTATAGTTAATTAGTGGGTGCACCCAAGGGTATAGTTATTGTTTTCCCTGTTTTATTGTTATTGTTGTTGTATGTTTTGAAGAAAAAAAGTACCTGTTGAAGGAAAAACAGAAACAAAATCACAAACAATTCACAGTAAAAACCGAAGTTTTGATTAACTCACCTATTGCCTCTGATATTTACTCCGCACCCCCCGCCGCCTCCTGTGAAGTGCCTAGTTCTTCTGAGGTTAACTGCCTGGTCCATCAGAGGGAAAACTGCCCCGTTATTGAGGTGTTGCAATTGTGGCGAGCCAGCCAGGAGGTGGCGCTGTTGCTGAGAATTAACTACAGTGCAAGTGAGTTTATTTCTTTGATACTTAAAAGGCAGCAATGGATATCGTTGAGGCAGAGGGTATTAAAGTACCAAACTCTGTGATCGTGAGTGGCTTGACTGACACGGAGCATGACGATGAATTAATTGACATCCTGAAAAGGTATGGCTCTTTTGCTAGAACCCTCGTCGTCAGTGATACAAAGTCAGAGTTTTATCAGAGCACAATAATTGAATATAACAGTGGTCAAGCTTTACAATCTCTAAAGCCCCAGCTGCCTTATACCCACCAACTGTCCAGTGATCCAGGTATCACTTACCAGGTGCGAGCATTGTCTAGCGTTTTTACGCAGCAATTGGGCAGTAGTGTCACTAAATCCTACCTGCAAGGGTTAAAAGAAATAGCCAAAGTAAGTGGAACAAACTTTGAAGCAGTTTTGAGCCAGATGTTGTCTCAAATGAGTGCAGAACTCACACCAATGTCCACTGATCCTGAAGCTGGGGATGGAAACCCCAGTGAACATCCATCCCAAATGCCTCTTAGCGAGAGCCATAGCGTTACCCCTGATAGGCCGAGTCGGGTAGATGAACCACTGCCAGAGCGCACGCCTATCAAATCAAATGCTCCACCTCTCTATACTTCTCAGCAGGTGTTCAATCCAACTGAAGTCCAGAAACTCATTGTTGAACATGTGGTGAGGAGTGGTGATGCGGCTGCTCAAGGACCTGTACAATCACGGCTCAGGGTATTCTCTGGTAAATATCCTAGACCTGGAAATGAAGTCGATTATGATACCTGGCACTCCAGTGTTGAGCTTATTTCGAAAGACCCTGGCTTATCTGATTTGCATGTGTCCAGGAAGATTGTAGAAAGTCTTTTGCCACCTGCAGCAGATGTTATAAAGCATCTGAGTCCTGAAGCTCCATCTTCAGCTTACCTTCAGTTGCTGGATTCCGCTTTTGGTGTTGTTGAGGATGGTGATGAACTCCTTGCAAGATTTATGAATACTCTGCAAGACGCTGGTGAGAAACCATCTGCTTACCTTTATAGATTGCAGACAGCCTTGAGGATGACTATAAAGAGAGGTGGTGTCTCTCCAGAGGAGGCAGAACGACATCTTCTCAAGCAGTTTTGTAGGGGCTGCTGGGATAATGATTTGATTACTGAACTGCAGCTCGAACAAAAGCGAAACCATCCTCCTTCCTTTGCACAGCTTCTGTTAATGTTACGTACAGAAGAAGACAAACATACAGCAAAAGTCAATCGAATGAAGCAACATCTTGGGTCGTCTAAGCAGAGAGCTCTAATGCATTCTCAAAGAACATGGGTCTCTGCTGAATGGGAGCAAAAAGAAACTTCAAACACGGTTTCACTTGCCGCTGAAACGCAGGAGCTCAAGAAACAAATAGCTAAGCTCCAAAGTCAACTAGCCAACCTTACAACCAAACCTAAGATTCAGAAGAAGTCCCAACTGCCAGAAGCAGTAGGCAAACAGGACAAGAAGAGGGTAGGAACTGCTCGTACTGAGAGTGAGGCTCCGGTTAATAAAAAATCAACAGGCAGACCAAGACCATGGTACTGTTTTACCTGCGGTGAGGACGGCCACGTTGCATCTTCTTGCACCTCTGAACCTAACCCTGCACTTGTCACTGCAAAGCGAAAACTACTAAGGGAGAAGCAGCTCCTGTGGGACTCTCAGAACCCCACCCCCAATACTGATTTAAACTAAAGTCAGCCCTTGTTGTGGGACAGACAGGGGCTGAGTCAGAAAACCGTCCTACTGTAAACCGAGTCTCCAACAAATTTAAATCTTCCAGAAAGCAAAGCTCTAGTTTGCCAAAAGGGTTAGTTGGCGCAAGATGCATGGCAGAAATCAGTGTAGCGGGTGCAAAGTGTCATTGTTTATTGGACACTGGGTCACAAGTAACAACAGTCCCCAAGTCCTTTTATGAGCAGCATCTCTCCAAGTACCCCATTAACTCCATCGCTAACATCTTGGAAGTAGAAGGAGCCAATGGTCTTTCAGTTCCATATGAGGGATATATAGAAGTAGACATTACCTTTCCTGAGGAATTTCTGGGTGTGAGTGTTCAGGTGCCTACCATAGCATTAGTAGTTCCTGATGTGAAACCACACAATCAGTCTATGGTTTTAGTAGGCACAAACACCTTGGATGTTCTCTTTGAGCAGACTTTAAAGTCAAATTCCCCAACCTACCAACCATCTTCGTTCGGTTACAGAGTGGTTCTGAGCACACTAGAGACCAGGCGGAAGCAAAACGCAAGTGGTGTTTTTGGCTATGTGCGATTGAATAGCAAAGTACCTGAAGTCATGGCTGCAGGGCAGACTGTAGTTGTGGAAGGTTCCGTTGCAGTGTCCGCTGGGGTTGACAAGTGTGTAGTGGTGGAGCACCCATCTAGTTCATCTTTGCCTGGTGGGGTGTTTGTCAAACGCTGCCTGCTTACTTTTCCAAAAACCCAGCCTCACCAATTACCAGTGGTGCTCACCAATGAATCCGAACATCAAGTAGCGATCCCGCCAAGGTGTACAATAGCAGAGCTTCACGTGGTTGACTCGGTACTCCATCAACCAAACACTTCGCCAGAAGATGAGCAATTGGCTGTGCAGGAGCTTGATTTCACCTTGAACTTTGGTGATTCCCCGTTATCACCAGAATGGAAAAACCGCATCACCAAGATGCTCAAAGATATGCCAGAGGTTTTCAGCCAGCACGACTTAGACTTTGGTCACACTCAAAAGGTGAAACATCGCATACAGTTGAATGATGAGACTCCTTTTAAGCACAGGGCACGGCCAATTCACCCACAAGATGTTGAGGCTGTCCGCAAGCATCTGCGTGATCTTCTCTCCAGTGGAGTCATTCGAGAGTCCAAGTCACCCTTCTCCTCACCCATAGTGGTGGTGAGAAAGAAGAACGGAGATGTGCGGCTGTGTATAGATTATAGGAAGTTAAATCTTCAGACAGTGAAAGATGCATATGCTCTGCCCAATCTTGAGGAAACTTTTTCAGCTCTGACAGGGTCGAAATGGTTTTCCGTACTTGATTTGAAATCTGGGTACTACCAGATAGAAGTTGAGGAATCAGACAAACCCAAAACTGCCTTTGTCTGCCCACTGGGGTTTTGGGAATTTAATCGTATGCCCCAAGGTGTGACCAATGCACCAAGTACTTTTCAAAGATTGATGGAGAGATGTATGGGGGACATTAATCTAAAGGAAGTACTGGTCTTTTTGGATGACCTGATAATATTCTCAGACACTCTGGAGGAGCATGAGAGACGTCTGTCGAACGTTCTATCGCGCCTCAAAGAGTACGGGCTAAAACTTTCTCTGGAGAAATGTAAATTCTGTCAAACTTCCGTTCGCTATCTAGGACATATTGTGTCGGAACGTGGAGTGGAAACGGACCCAGAAAAGATACAAGCCTTAAAAACCTGGCCGAGTCCCAAGACCCTTAAAGAACTGAGATCATTTTTGGGCTTTTCAGGCTACTATCGCCGATTTATTAAGGATTATTCCAGGATCGTGAAACCGCTCAATGACCTTACCTCAGGCTATCCACCATCAAGGAAAGGTAGTAAAAAGACAGACAAAAAGGGCCCATACTACCATCCTAAGGAGCCCTTTGGGACCCGTTGGACTCCTCTTTGTGAAGAAGCTTTTCAGTCCATCATCGAAAAGTTAACCACCGCACCTGTCCTGGGGTTTGCAGACCCCAAACTCCCCTATTTCCTCCATACCGATGCCAGCACAAAGGGGTTGGGGGCTGCACTGTATCAGAACCAAGGTGGTCAGATGCGCGCTATTGCGTTTGCGAGTAGAGGGCTATCACACAGTGAATCTAGATATCCTGCTCACAAACTTGAATTTCTTGCCTTAAAATGGGCGGTAACTGAAAAGTTTAGTGATTATCTTTATGGCAGTCAGTTCACTGTCATCACTGATAGCAACCCTCTTACTCATGTTCTTACCACTGCAAGATTGGATGCTACTAGTTATCGTTGGCTTGCAGCCCTTTCCACTTTTTCTTTTAACTTGCAGTACAGGGCAGGCAAGTTGAACATTGATGCTGATAGCCTTTCAAGGCGACCTCAGGAGCCATCCCCAGAAAGTCCTGTGACGCAGAAGGAACGTGAAAGGATCCAACAATTTATAGAGCATCAGCTTGCAAATGCTGAAGATTCTGTCAGTGCCACAGATGAAGTTGTTCAAGCTATCTGCGAGAAGCATCTTGTCAGGCAATCAGCTGATCTTAGGCCGGGCATTGCTCTTATAAGCTCCCTCTCCCTCAGTTCCAGCTCTGTACCTGATTGTTATGAACAAGAGGGTAGTTCTGATGGGTCATCTGTTCTACCTTATCTTTCAAAAGACCTTGGTGACAGACAAAGAGCTGATCCAGTTCTTCGAGAGGTGATGTCACACTTGGAATTGGGAGAAAAACCTTCACCAGCAGTAAAAAAAAGAACTTCCAAGTCTTCCATATTTTTTAAAGGAGTGGAATCGCCTTGAAATGAAGGACGGAATACTTTATAGACGTCGGAAAGATAAAGATTCCACCACATACCAGCTAGTGCTCCCTGAAGCATTAAGATCCTCTGTGATGAGTAGTTTGCACGATAGTATGGGTCACATGGGGATGGAGAGGACATTGGATTTGGTTAGATCCAGATTCTACTGGCCAAAAATGGCTGCTGATGTAGAACAGAAGGTTAGAATGTGTGGTCGTTGTGTGCGAAGGAAGTCCTTACCTCAAAAAGCAGCACCCCTGGTCAACATCCAGGCCACTAGGCCATTACAATTAGTCTGTATGGACTTCCTCTCGTTGGAACCCGACCGAAGTAACACAAGAGACATATTAGTGATCACAGATTTTTTCACCAAGTATGCTGTGGCAGTCCCCACACCCAATCAAAAGGCAAGAACAGTAGCAAAGTGTCTTTGGGAGAACTTCATTGTGCATTACGGGTTTCCCGAACGCCTTCATAGTGACCAGGGGCCCGATTTTGAGTCACGTACAATCAGAGAACTTTGTGAAGTATCAGGCATTCAGAAAATCCGAACAACGCCTTATCATCCAAGAGGGAATCCTGTGGAACGCTTCAATAGGACCCTGCTGGATATGCTTGGCACATTAGAAGAGAAAGATAAAACTCATTGGAGGGATTTTGTCAAGCCATTAGTTCATGCATATAATTGCACGAAACATGAAGTGACAGGATACACCCCCTATGAATTGATGTTCGGGCGCCAGCCTCGTTTGCCTGTAGACCTTGCCTTTGGGTTACCACATCAAGACAGTCCACAGACGTCCCATTCTGAATATGTCAAACATCTGAAGTCTCATCTGGAAGAAAGCTATGTCCTTGCTTCTCGAAGAGCATTTAAGAATGCAGAGAGGAACAA
Organism: Labeo catla; assembly: GCA_012976165.1. Classification (NCBI taxonomy): domain Eukaryota; kingdom Metazoa; phylum Chordata; class Actinopteri; order Cypriniformes; family Cyprinidae; genus Labeo; species Labeo catla. Next base: position 7,131 of record VONZ01003743.1, on the reverse strand, counting down.
AAATAGGTTTGACAAACTGGTGACTAACTCCTCCTTGGAAGTCAATGATCGCGTGTTGGTGAGAAATGTTCGGCTGCGTGGTAAGCACAAGTTGGCAGATAAGTGGGAGTCTGAGGTGTATGTAGTGGTAAAGCGAGCTGGTGACTTGCCTGTCTACACAGTTCGTCCTGAAACAAGGGATGGTCCACTTCGTACACTTCACCGGGACCTTTTGCTTCCTTGTGGATTCTTACCAGCATTAGAAGCTTCAAGTCCTACCCTGACCAAACCCGCTTCTAAGCCTAGAACACGAAGGAGTCCTGATATTGAACCATCGGATAATGACAACTCTTTTTCTGATCCAGAGGATGAATATCCTAATGGTCAGCATGATGATGCTTTTCCAGTCATGGGAGTAGTACGATTTTCTACAGTTCATGACGTTTGTAGATCAAAAGGAGCTGTGGATGTTTCTGTGAATGCAAGCTCAACTAATTCAAAACTTTTAGATGATGATACTGTGCAAGCAAATCCAGAAGAATACTCACCTGTCGATGCTCCAGAAGAATACTCACCTGTTGAAGCTCCAATTGACAATTCACTTGTTGATGCTCCAGGAGTCTCTGAAACAAGTAAAATACCTGACAAAGACCCCACTGAATCAGATAAGAACTTAACTGTTCAAACAGATGAAATGACAAATGTAGCTGAAATTCTGGATGCTCCTGTCAAAGGGAGAGGGCAACAATCAGAAACTGAGGGACAACAGAATTTGCGTATTCCACTCAGGCGTTCTACCAGACAGAGAGAAGAACCTGGGAGACTTACCTACTTCCAACTTGGAAATCCCCTGTCCTTTGTGGTTCAGTCTTTGTTCCACGGGTTAAGCACTGCCCTTGTTGAATCCCTTAATGGTACTGAAAATTCAAGTGACCTTTCCTTTCCGCCCAGTGTTTTAACAAATGTAGTGACTAATCAGCCACTCAGAGCATGCAAAGGGACTTGCATGATTTCAGGGGGGGAAAGTGTAACCCCTGTTTAATGAATAAAATAAATATACAAGTGGTTTGGATTGAATTAAGAAATTAAAAGCAGCCAATCAGAGCATTCGGTTGTTGGCTCCGCCCACTGGCGTGCAGCTAGCGTTGTACAAGCTAGATTGAGACAGAGTGACAGAGAAACCTGATCGGATGAGCGAGTTACAAAAACAGAAAAAAAGATCTTCATTTCTTTCAAGCTTCAAATTAATTGAGCAAAACAGCTGGCTGCATATTCAGTGCGTCACTGCGGTTCGCTGACGCCATTTTGATTTCGTGTACCTGTGAAAACAGACGAGAATGGACAAGGCCGGGTTTTTTTTTTCCTTGTGAAGATAAACTTCATTGGAGATTCCTGTAATTGATGGCGAGCCTCCCACCTTGAGTGAAAGGATCACGGACCTGGACAAAAGACAGTTTTCACTATAGTTTTCTTCAACCAAGTAAGAGAGTGTTGTTTCCAGTGACTGAAACTATTTTTTCTCTTTGGGAACCGAGAATCTGAGGATCATCATTTCCACTGCACAAGCTGCACAAACAGATTGACAATTGACTCTGAAAGATTAATTTGCATACTGCAGTTATCTGTTTATTACCACTCACTGTGGTCATTTAATTTGATTGATTGTGAGAGTGATTTATTGTGTACTGTATAGTTAATTAGTGGGTGCACCCAAGGGTATAGTTATTGTTTTCCCTGTTTTATTGTTATTGTTGTTGTATGTTTTGAAGAAAAAAAGTACCTGTTGAAGGAAAAACAGAAACAAAATCACAAACAATTCACAGTAAAAACCGAAGTTTTGATTAACTCACCTATTGCCTCTGATATTTACTCCGCACCCCCCGCCGCCTCCTGTGAAGTGCCTAGTTCTTCTGAGGTTAACTGCCTGGTCCATCAGAGGGAAAACTGCCCCGTTATTGAGGTGTTACACCAGTCAACAATCGCAGGCAGTTTGTGTCAAACTAAAACATTTTCTTTTTATATAAAAAAACTTGGAAGTGTGTCAGAGCTGTGATGTCAAAAAGTTATTAATGTTTTTTTCGTTATTGTTACATTATACTTGCCTGCGATCTCCAGGAGTTCGCGTCAAATACATTATATTTTAATAAACATTAACTTCAGATACCAGTCAACAATCGCAGGCAGTTTGTGTCAAATTAAAACAGTTTTTTTTATATAAAATCACTTGAAAGTGTGTCAGAGCTGTGATGTCAAAAAGTTATTAATGTTTTTTTCGGTATTGTTACATTATACTTGCCTGCGATCTCCAGGAGTTCGCGTCAAATACATTATATATTAATAAACATTAACTTCAGATACCAGTCAACAATCGCAGGCAGTTTGTGTCAAATTTAAACATTTTCTTTTTATATAAAATAACTTGAAAAGTGTGTCAGGGCTTTGGTGTCAAAAAATACTTTTAGTTTTTTTGGTATGGTAACATTATACTTGCCAGCGATCTCCAGGAGTTCACGTCAAATACATGATATATTAATAAACATTAACTTCAGATACCAGTCAACAATCGCAGGCAGTTTGTGTCAAATTAAATCATTTTCTTTTTATATAAAATCACTTGAAAAATCTGTCAGAGCAGTGATGTCAAAAGTTATTAATGTTTTTTTCGTTATTGTTACATTATACTTGCCTGCGATCTCCAGGAGGTCGCGTTAAATATATTATATATTAATAAACATTAACTTCAGATACCAGTCAACAATCGCAGGCAGTTTGTGTCAAATTAAAACAGTTTCTTTTTATATAAAATCACTTGAAAAGTGTGTCAGAGCTCTGATGTCAAAAAATTATTATTATTATTTTTTTTTTTGGTGTTGTTACATTATACTTGCCTGCGATCGCCAGGAGTTCGCGTCAAATACATTATATATTAATAAACATTAACTTCAGATACCAGTCAACAATCGCAGGCAGTTTGTGTCAAATTAAAACATTTTCTTTTTATATAAAATCACTTGAAAAGTGTGTCGAGCTGTGATGTCAAAAAATTATTATTATTTTTTTTTTTGGTTTTGTTACATTATACTTGCCTGCGATCTCCAGGAGTTCGCGTCAAATACATTATATATTAATAAACATTAACTTCAGATACCAGTCAACAATCGCAGGCAGTTTGTGTCAAATTAAAACAGTTTCTTTTTATATAAAATAACTTGAAAAGTGTGTCAGAGCTGTGATGTCAAAAAATTATTATTATTGTTTTTTTTTTTGTTTTTTTTACATTATACTTTTGCCCGCGATTCCAGGAGTTCAAGGCTAAATACATTATATATTAATAAACATTAACTTCAGATAACAGTCAACAACGCGAGGCAGTTTCCAGTCAAACTAAAACATTTCTTTATATAAAAAAACTTGAAAGTGTGTCAGAGCTTTCGTGATGTCAAAAAAGTTATTAATTGTTTTTTCTGCTATTGTTACATTATACTTTGCCTTACATCTCCAGGAGTTCAAGGCCAAATACATTATATTTTAATAAACATTAACTTCTAGATACCAGTCAACAATCGCAGGCAGTTTGTGTCAAATTAAAACAGTTTTTATATAAAAATCACTTGAAAGTGTGTCAGAGCTGTGGATGTCAAAAGTTATTAATGTTTTTTCGTATTGTTACATTATACTGCCTGCGACCTTGGTGTGGAGTTCCGCTGGCCAAATACATTTCTCATATATTAATACCATTAGCTTCAGATACCAGTCAACAATCGTGAGGCAGTTTGTGCTAAATTAAAACATTTTCTTTATATAAAATAACTTGAAAAGTGTGTCATGGCTTTAGTGTCAAAAAAATACATTTCATATTTTTGGTAATATTACATTATACTTGCCAGCGATCTCCAGGAGTTCGCGTCAAATACATTATATATTAATAAACATTAACTTCAGATACCAGTCAACAATCGCAGGCAGTTTGTGTCAAATTAAAACATTTTCTTTTTATATAAAATCACTTGAAAAGTCTGTCAGAGCAGTGATGTCAAAAGTTATTAATGTTTTTTTCGTTATTGTTACATTATACTTGCCTGCGATCTCCAGGAGGTCGCGTTAAATATATTATATATTAATAAACATTAACTTCAGATACCAGTCAACAATCGCAGGCAGTTTGTGTCAAATTAAAACATTTTCTTTTTATATAAAATCACTTGAAAAGTGTGTCAGAGCTCTGATGTCAAAAAATTATTATTATTATTTTTTTTTTTGGTGTTGTTACATTATACTTGCCTGCGATCGCCAGGAGTTCGCGTCAAATACATTATATATTAATATACATTAACTTCAGATACCAGTCAACAATCGCAGGCAGTTTGTGTCAAATTAAAACAGTTTCTTTTTATATAAAATCACTTGAAAAGTGTGTCAGAGCTGTGATGTCAAAAAATTATTATTATTTTTTTTTTTTTTGGTTTTGTTACATTATACTTGCCTGCGATCTCCAGGAGTTCGCGTCAAATACATTATATATTAATATACATTAACTTCAGATACCAGTCAACAATCGCAGGCAGTTTGTGTCAAATTAAAACATTTTCTTTTTATATAAAATCACTTGAAAGTGTGTCAGAGCTGTGATGTCAAAAAGTTATTAATGTTTTTTTCGTTATTGTTACATTATACTTGCCTGCGATCTCCAGGAGTTCGCGTCAAATACATTATATATTAATAAACATTAACTTCAGATACCAGTCAACAATCGCAGGCAGTTTGTGTCAGATTAAAACAGTTTTTTTTTATATGAAATCACTTGAAAGTGTGTCAGAGCTGTGATGTCAAAAAGTTATTAATGTTTTTTTCGGTATTGTTACATTATACTTGCCTGCGATCTCCAGGAGTTCGCGTCAAATACATTATATGTTAATAAACATTAACTTCAGATACCAGTCAACAATCGCAGGCAGTTTGTGTCAAATAAAAGCATTTTCTTTTTATATAAAATAACTTGAAAAGTATGTCAGGGCCTTGGTGTCAAAAAAATACATTTCATATTTTTGGTAATATTACATTATACTTGCCAGCGATCTCCAGGAGTTCGCGTCAAATACATTATATATTAATAAACATTAACTTCAGATACCAGTCAACAATCGCAGGCAGTTTGTGTCAAATTAAAACAGTTTCTTTTTATATAAAATCACTTGAAAAGTGTGTCAGAGCTCTGATGTCAAAAAATTATTATTATTTTTTTTTTTTTTGGTGTTGTTACATTATACTTGCCTGCGATCGCCAGGAGTTCGCGTCAAATACATTATATATTAATATACAGTAACTTCAGATACCAGTCAACAATCGCAGGCAGTTTGTGTCAAATTAAAACAGTTTCTCTTTACATAAAATCGCTTGAAAAGTGTGTCAGAGCCGTGATGTCAAAAAATTATTATTATTATTTTTTTTTTGGTGGTGTTACATTATATTTGCCTGCGATCTCCAGGAGTTCGCGTCAAATACATTATATATTAATAAACATTAACTTCAGATACCAGTCAACAATCGCAGGCAGTTTGTGTCAAATTAAAACATTTTCTTTTTATATATAATCACTTGAAAGTGTGTCAGAGCTGTGATGTCAAAAAGTTATTAATGTTTTTTTCGTTATTGTTACATTATACTTGCCTGCGATCTCCAGGAGTCCGCGTCAAATACATTATATATTAATAAACATTAACTTCAGATACCAGTCAACAATCGCAGGCAGTTTGTGTCAAATTAAAACAGTTTCTTTTTATATAAAATCGCTTGAAAAGTGTGTCAGAGCCGTGATGTCAAAAAATTATTATTTTATTTTTTTTGGTGTTGTTACATTATATTTGCCTGCGATCTCCAGGAGTTCGCGTCAAATACATTATATATTAATAAACATTAACTTCAGATACCAGTCAACAATCGCAGGCAGTTTGTTTCAAATTAAAACATTTTCTTTTTATTTGAAATCACTTGAAAAGTGTGTCAGAGCTGTGATGTGAAAAAATTATTATTATTGTTTTTTTTTTGGTATTGTTACATGATACTTCCCTCCGATCTCCAGGACTTCGCGTCAAATACATTATATATTAATAAACATTAACTTCAGATACCAGTCAAGAATCGCAGGCAGTTTGTGTCAAATTAAAACATTTTCTTTTTATATAAAATCACTTGAAAAGTGTGTCAGAGCTGTGATGTCAAAAAATATATGTATATATTTTTTTGGTATTGTTTCAGTATACTTGCCTGCGATCTCCAGGAGTTCGCGTTAAATACATTATATATTAATAAACATTAACTTCAGATACCAGTCAACAATCGCAGGCAGTTTGTGTCAAATTAAAACATTTTCTTTTTATATAAAATCACTTGAAAAGTGTGTCAGAGCTCTGATGTCAAAAAAATACTTCTATTTTGTTTTTGGTATTGTTACATTATACTTGCCTGCGATCTCCAGGACTTCGAGTCAAATACATTATGTATTAATAAACATTAACTTCAGATACCAGTCAACAATCGCAGGCAGTTTGTGTCAAATTAAAACAGTTTCTTTGTATATAAAATCACTTGAAAAGTGTGTCAGAGCTGTGATGTCAAAAAATTATTATTATTGGTTTTTTTTTGGTTTTGTTACATTATACTTGCCTGCGATCTCCAGGACTTCGAGTCAAATACATTATGTATTAATAAATTTTAACTTCAGATACCAGTCAACAGTCCAGTTTGTGTCAAATTAAAACATTTTCTTTTTTATATAAAATCACTCTTGAAAAGTGTGTAAGAGCTGTAATGTCAAAATACTTTTTTGGTTTTGTTACATTATACTTGCCTGCGAGTGAGTTGCGTAAAACCTGTATTAATAAACATTAACTCAGATACCAGTCAACAATCGTGCAGTTTGTGTCAAATTAAAACAGTTTCTTTTTATATAAAATCACTTGAAAGTGTGTCAGAGCTGTAATGTCAAAAAGTTATTAATGTTTTTTTCGTTATTGTTACATTATACTTGCCTGCGATCTCCAGGAGTTCGCGTCAAATACATTATATATTAATAAACATTAACTTCAGATACCAGTCAACAATCGCAGGCAGTTTGTGTCAAATTAAAACATTTTCTTTTTCATATAAAATAAT
>VONZ01003742.1:0-17083 GCA_012976165.1 Labeo catla | reverse complement strand
GACATGCTAATCATGTTAGAAACATGCTAGCAACTTTGCTAATCATGCTAGAAACATGCTAGCGACATGCTAGTCATGCTAGAAACATGCTAGCAACTTTGCTAATCATGTTAGAAACATGGTAGTGACATGCTAGTCATGCTAGAAACATGTTAGTCATGCTAGAAACATGCTAGCGACATGCTAATCATGTTAGAAACATGCTAGCAACTTTGCTAATCATGCTAGAAACATGCTAGCGACATGCTAATCATGCTAGAAACATGCTAGCGACATTGCTAATCATGCTAGAAACATGCTAGCAACATGCTAGTCATGTTGAAAAACATGCTAGCGACATGCTAATCATGCTAGAAACATGCTAGCGACATGCTAATCATTTTAGAAACATGCTAGCAACTTTGCTAATCATGCTAGAAACATGCTAGCAACTTTGCTAATCATGCTAGAAACATGCTAGCAACATGCTAGTAACTTGCTAATTGTGCTAGCAACATGTTAACCATGCTAGAAACAGACAAGCAACATGCTAGTAACTTGTTAATGTTAAAAAAATGCTAACAACATGCTAGTAACTTGCTAAAAATGTTACAATCATACTAACAACATGTTAATTATCTATCTATCTATCTATCTATCTGACAGACTGAATTCAGACTTTAAAATTCAAACTATTTCAGACTGAAAACCATCCAAACTTAAAACTTTTTAAAACTTCTTAAACTTTCTAAACTTTTTTAACTTTTTAAACTTTACAAACTTTTTAAACTTTACAAACTTTCTAAAACTTTCTGCTCCGGCTTTCTCAAGCCAACTTAAAGTTTGTCTTGACGAACTTTTTTATCTAGTTATTATTATTATTATTATTCTGAGACTAAATTTTCTGACTGTATCTCCTCCTAGAGCTTTAACTCTACAAACTCAGCCCAGATCTTCAGACTGGTCTGACTCGAGTTGCTATATCTTTTCTAACTGATCGGACTTACGATTTTCCTAAAAATGGCGATCAAATTTGGGAAAAATCCCATAGACTTACATTGACGGAATGTTCAAATGAGCCAACACTTTTCAAATTTCAACTGTCAAAACTCCCAGAATCCCTTGAGACTCAATCAAGCTTCCCTTTTATGTTCTGTATTTCTAATCCATTTAAACTCATTCAAACTCATCTATCTATCTATCTATCTATCATCTAACCATCTCTATCTATCTATCTATCTATCTATCTATCTATCTATGGCTAGCAACCAGAATCATGCTAGTAACTTGCTAATCATGCCAGAAACATGCTAGTAACATGCTAACAACTTGTTAATCATGCTAGAAACATGCTAGCAACTTGGTATTCATGGCAGAAACATGCTAGCAACATGCTAACAACTTGCTAATCATGCTAGAAACATGTTAGCAACTTGCTAATCATGCCAGAAACATGCTAGCAACATGTTAACAACTTCCTAATCATGTTAGAAACATGCTAGTAACTTGCTAATCGCCAAGAATAAGCTAATGACATGGTAATTATGCTAGTAACATGCTAGTAACTTGCTAATAATGTTGCAACATGCTAATGACATACATCATGCTAGTAACTCTTGCTAATTATGTTAGAAACATGCTAGCAACTTTGCCAATCATGCTAGAAACATAGCAACTTTGCCAATCATGCTAGAAACATGCTACTAACTTTGCTAATCATGCTAGAAACATGCTAGCCACATACCAACTCATGTTAGAAACACGCTTAGCTACTTTGGTTAATCATGCTAGAAACATAAGAACTTCCTTGTCAATCATGCTAGAAAACATGCTACCGACATGCTAATCATGCTAACGACATGCTAATCATGTTAGAAACATGCTAGCAAAATCCCTTTGCTAATCATAGAAACATGCCAAGAACTTCTAATCGCTAGAAACGCTGTACAACATGCTAATCATGCTAGAAACATGCTAGCAACTTTGCGAATTCCATGTTAAAAACATGCTAATCATGTTAGAAACATGCTAGCAACTTTGTCAATCATGCTAGAAACATACATGCACATGCTAATCATGTTAGAAACGCTAAGCTAGCAACATTAATCATGCCAGAAACATGAACACATGCTAATCATGCTAGGAACATGCTAAAGAACATGCTAATCATGCTAGAAACATGCTAGCAACTTGCTAATCATGCTAGAAACATGCTAGCGACATGCTAATCATGTTAGAAACATGCTAACAACTTGTTAATCATGCTAGAAACATGCTAGCAACTTTGCTAATGATGCTAAAAACATGCTAGCAACTTGCTAATCATGCTAGAAACATGCTAGCAACTGGCTAATCATGTTAGAAACATGCTAGCAACTTTGCTAATGATGCTAAAAACATGTTAGCAACTTGCTAATCATGCTAGAAACATGCTAGCAACATGCTAGTAACTTATTCATGCTAGCAACATGTTAGTAAAATGCTAATCATGCTGAATCATGCTGAATCATGCTAGTAACTTGCTAATTGTTATCTATCTATCTATCTATCTATCTATCTATCTATCTTTGACAGACTGTATCGCTTTCAAAACATTCAAACTTTAACCTTTTAAAACTACTTTAGACTTCAAACTATTTCAGACTGAAAACCATCAAATTTAAAACTTTTTAAAACTTTTTAAACTTTTTAAAACTTCTTAAACTTTTTAAACTTTATAAACTGCTCAAACTTTTTAAAACTTACTGTTCCGGCTTTCTCAAGCCAACTTAAAGTTTGTCTCGACGAACTTTTTTATCTAGTTATTATTATTCTTCTTCTGAGACTAAATCTGTTGACACTAACTCGTCCTAGAGCTTTAACTCTTCAAACTCCAAACTCAGCCCAGATCTTCAAACTGATCTGACCGAGTGTGCTATATCTTTTCTAACTGATCGGACTTAAGGTTTTCCTAAAAATGACGTTTAAAACTGGGAAAAATCCCATAGACTTACATTGACGGAATGTTCAAATGAGCCAACACTATTCAAATTCCAACTGTCAAAACTCCCAGAATCCTTTGAGACTCAGTCAAACTTCCCTTCTATGTACTGTATTTCTAATCCATTTAAACTCATTCAAACTCATCTATCTATCTAGAAACATGCTAGCAACTTTGCTAATCATGCTAGAAACATGCTAGCAACTTTGCTAATCATGCTAGAAACATGCTAGCAACTTTGCTAATCATGCTAGAAACATGCTAGTAACTTGCTAATAACACTAGAAACATGCTAGCGACATGCTAATCATGTTAGAAACATGCTAGCAACTTTGCTAATCATGCTAGAAACATGCTAGAAACTTGCTACTAACACTAGAAACATGCTAGCAACTTGCTAATCATGTTAGAAACATGCTAGCAATTTTGTTAATCATGCTAGCAACTTGCTAATCATGCTAGCGACATGCTAATCATGCTAGAAACATGCTAACAACATGCTAGTCATGCTAGAAACATGCTAGCAACTTTGCTAATCATGTTAGAAACATGCTAGCAACTTTGCTAATCATGCTAGAAACATGCTAGCAACTTGCTACTAACACTAGAAACATGCTAGCAACTTGCTAATCATGTTAGAAACATGCTAGCAACTTTGCTAATCATGCTAGCAACTTGGTAATCATGCTAGAAACACGTTAGCAACTTTGCTAATCATGCTAGAAACATTCTAGCAACTTGCTAATTATCTATCTATCTATCTATCTATCTATCTATCTATTTGACAGACTACATTCAAACTTAAAACTTCTGAAACTTCTTAAACTATTTAAACTTTTCAAACTTCTTAGCTTTTCAAACTTTTCAAACTTTTTAAACTTTTCAAACTTTTTCAAACTTTCTGGTCCGGCTTTCTCAAGCCAACTTAAAGTTTGTCTTGACAAACTTTTTTATCTAGTTATTATTCTTCTTCTTCTTATTATTATTTTTCTGACCGCAAATTTTTGGGAGACTAACTCCTCCTAGACCGTTCAAGCTACATACTCCAAACTCGGGTCAGATCTTCATACTGTTCTGACTTAGTGTGCTATATCTTTTCAGACTGGTTTGAGTTACGGTTTTCTTAAAAATTAATATTAAAAACCATAAAAAGTCCCATAGACTTTCATTGACCAAAAGTCCATGTCTGTTTGAACTATGTTTAATGTAAACTGCTAGAAGCCATTGATACTCAATTAAGCTTTAAGCTATCTATGTTCTTTCTAACTAATAACTAATCTATCTATCTATATATCTATCTATCTATCTATCTATCTATCTTCAAACCTTTATCTATCTATCTATCTACCTTCAAACCTTATCTATCTATCTATCTATCTTCAAACCTTATCTATCTATCTATCTATCTATCTATCTTCAAACCTTATCTATCTATCTATCTATCATTTAACCATTACTATCTATCTATTTATCTATGGCTATGCTATCCAAAATTATGCTATCAACTTTGCTAATCATGTTAGTAATTTGTTAGTCATACTAACATCATGCTAGCATCATGCATGCTAAAATCATGCGCTTAATTTGTTAAATCTTACAATTTGCTAGTCATGCTAAAAATCATGCTAGCTGAATTTGCTAATCATGCTAAAATCCTGTTAGCGAACTGCTATAATGTTAAAATCATGCTGCTAATTTAGTCATGCTAAATCAACAATGATTTGTTAGTCATCCTAAAATCATGCTAGCAACTTGCTAGTAATGCTAAAATCATAGCTAATTTGCTAGTCATGCTAGTCATGAGCTATGCTAAAATCATGCTAGCTTGCTAGTCATGCTAAAATCATGTTAGCGACTTGCTAGTCATGCTAAAATCATGCTAGCGACTTGCTAGTCATGCTTAAATCCTGCTAGCGACTTTGCTAGTCATGCTAAAATCATGCTAGTGACTTGCTAGTCATGCTAAAATCATGCTAGCGACTTGCTAATCATGCTAAAGTCGTGCTAATGATTTGCTAGTCATCCTAAAATCATGCTAGCGACTTGCTAGTCATGCTAAAATCATGCTAGTGACTTGCTAGTCATGTTAAAATCATGCTAGCGACTTGCTAGTCATGCTAAAATCATACTAACGACTTGCTAAAATCATGTTAGCGACTTGCTAGTCATGTTAAAATCATGCTAGCGACTTGCTAATCATGCTAAAATCATGCTAGGGACTTGCTAGTAATGCTAAAATCATGCTAGTAACTTGCTAAAATCATGCTAGCGACTTGCTAGTCATGCTAGAATCATGTTGTCAACTTGCTAATCATGCTAAAACCATGCTAACGACTTGCTTTCTATCATGCTAGCAACATGCTTTCTTTCTAATCTAATCTTTCTAACTAATCTTTCTTTCCTTTCTAACAAATCTTTCTTTTTTCTTTCGTTCTAACTAATCTTTCTTTCTTTTTTCTTTCTTTCTTTCTAACCAGTCTTTCTTCTTTCTTTCTAGCTAATCTTTCTTTTTTCTTTTTCTTTCTTTCTAACTAATCTTTCTTTTCTTTCTTGCTTACTTTTCTTTCTAACTAATCTTTTTTTCTTTTTTACTTTTCTTTCTTTCTTTCTTACTTTTCTTTCTTTCTTACTAATCTTTCTTTGTTTTTTTACTTTTCTTTCTTTCTTACTTTTCTTTCTTACTAATCTTTCTTTTTTATCTTTCTTCTTTCTTTCTAACTAATTTTTCTTTTTTTCTTTATTTATATATATCTAGCCTATCTATCTTCAAACTTTATCAATCAAACTAAAACTATTTCAAACTGAAAACCTTTAAACTTTCTTTAAACTAAAAGCTTTTAAAACTACTTAAAACTTACTGGCTAGGCTTTCTCAAGCCAACTTAAAGTTTGCTAACAAACTTTTTATCTAGTTACAATTGTTTTAATTATGTAGACAGAAACTAAGATGTACGTTTTCGCATAACTTATACTCTACCGTGAGACAATGCTCAAGACGCTGAACAGGCCATAGAAACAATTCAAAATCATCCTGTTTTCTGTGAATCGGCAGATCTAATATTCAGTTTCCCAGAATTTTCTTACTACTCTAACTTGAGCTTCAAAGAAATACTCCATTGGCCAAAATCTACAAAGAAGCAAGAGAAGAGATGCTTGCTGAAGATCTACCAGGTATTGACAAAACATTCTGTGATGATGTGTTTGAGCTTTTTTTGGAGCTGATAGTTTTGTTAATTAAAATTATAGGTGCGCAGCAAATATATTTGTTGCAAATTTGTGCTTAGTGTTCATACAGTATCTCCATGAGAAACTGTCATCTAGCAGTGGGTGATATGACCAACATCTTGTATCACGATATGAGTAATTGTATTTTATGATAATAATACATCGCAATATAGTTATTTTCACAGTAAATAAGTTTAATTAAAGGAGAAGTTAACTTCCAGAACAAAAATTTACAGATAACATACTCACCCCCTTGTCATCCAAGATGTTCATGTCTTTCTTTCTTCAGTCATAAAGAAATAGTTTTTTGAGGAAAACATTTTAGAATTTCTCTCCATATAGTGGACTTCTGTGGTGCCTGCACGTTTGAACTTCTAAAATGCAGTTTAAATGCAGCTTTAAAGGACTCTAAATGATTCCAGTCTAGAAAGAAGGTTTGCTTATTTATTTTTGCTTGTCCTCAAAAACATAATTTCTTTAAGACTGAAGAAAGACATGAACATCTTGGATGACAAGGGGGCGAGTACATCATCTGTAAATTTTAGTTCTAGAAGTGAACTTCTACTTTAAAAAAAAAGTGTCTATAAAAAATACTAGTCTAATGTAGAGTAAAACATTTTCAAACCTAAAGTAGGAAATAATAAAATAAGAACTAAATATGTAATTACAAGCTATAAGACAAAAAAAATTACAACAGAAAAATAAATTGGATAGATAGAATAGAATAGAATAAATTAAAAATAATTGGAACAAATTAAATGTAATAAATGTTTTTTAGGTGTGATTGCTGTAGATTATTAGGCTGCAGTTGCTTTAAAGTGTTAGTTCACAAAAAAAATGTCATCAATTGATCATATTGTGCAAAACCCTATTACTGTTATTCATTTTCGAAACACAAGTAAAGATATTTTAAAAAGAGGTTTCTTTTCCATTCAACTACAACTTTGTTGCTTTGAAAAGTTCATAAAGCGATCATAAACTAATCAATAAGAAACCGTTCAGTCCAAATTTTCTGAAAAGACTTGATGGCTTTATATGATGATCAGATTTAATTTAAGACACAGCACTGTAACATGCAAGTGTATAGCAGTGGAGACAATAGTCTAAATTTTGTTTATTGCACACTCCTACTCTGATCAGCAGTTTATGGACCTTACTGAGCCTAATTATTTTAAAATAAATGAATAAGAAAACAGGCCATTTATAATATTAAATTATTGAAAAGTACTTTATTTATTTTTACAATAGATTCTGACTTTCGTGCAGCACTGATTCTGCTGCCCCACATCTTTAAAGAGAAAGCTGAGAGCTTAATCACACTGGGAGAGGTATGAAACTATTCGTTAAACTCTCACTTTGTAATAATCTGATACAGGTCTGGTTATGTAGTTGTGACAGATGTTGCATTGTTTTACTAATAGATGTTTAACATTTTCTTTTCTTCTCACAGTGTGATGCTGATAATCCATACCCAACCATACAGTTGGTAGAAACTGAGTGGAAAATGGCTTTCTCTAAGAGGGTTCAAGTCCTTGTCAAAGCAGATGGTGTGGATGTATGCAGGGGATTAGAAGTTGAAGAAGGGATACTTGCAGCCTTCAGTGCTTACTATGTTTTCAACTTGGCTTATCCACCCTACATGAAGAATACACTGACCTTCCTGCAGCATTCCATAGCAAAGATTACTGAGGTGGGTGGCAAGCCCCTTCCAACAACTGTCACCCGAGTACTTAATATCCTGTGCTAAAAATGCCACAACCATATCGATGCACAAGGTGTAGAAGAAAAACCTTCACCTTAATGAAACTAGTTAAACATGTTGGTCTGGTTCACAACCATGAACCCAATTTCAGCATCACCTGTGGACTGAATAACTGCAAGTCATCTTTTACAATATGTGAGTCTTTCAGGCGTCATGTCTATCGAAAGCATAGGAAGCTGGTTCTACCTCCTCATGATATGGATGCTACTGAAAACATGGACAATGACGATGATTTTGAAAACATGGACTGTCACAATGATCTGGAGAATACTAATGAGCTACAGCCTAAGGCAGACGAAATGCATCCACCTAATAGGAATGAGCTTTTGACAAATTTTGAAGAAAATCTCTTCAGTTTTATTCTAAAATGTAGAGAAAAAAAAAAAAAAATCACATTCCACAGACTGTCCAGCAGGAAATAGTGAATGACATCAATTTTTTATTTTTTTCAACATTGAGCGCGTTTCAAATGTGACCGTTGACAGTATGAAGTATGCTTTGAAAGATGTATTCATAGTTGACTATGTCCACACAGAGGAAATTCCTCTATTTTTCCAAATTAATACATTTTAAATGTCAACACTGTATGGTTTCTGTGCGGCAAGTTTTTAATACCAGTGTCGTATGATTCACACTTTCATGCTGTGACGTAGTGATTCTAGATAGGCCCGTAACCCCAATCACACTTCACAGAACAATACAAATACAAAATAAGCTCACTTTTACAATTGAAAAACATTCTTTTTTAATTTAACTCAAAATGGGGACTCGTTTCTTTTTCCCTATATCTTGCTTATTCGAAGCATATCAAAGTGCAAAACCAATTACAAGAACAAAAAAAGAAAATTATCTCATGACAATCATCATAGGAGCAATCATTAGATCACAATCATCTTTCAAAACAGGCAGAAGAATTTACGAGTCTTCAAAGATAAATGACTAGAGATCAAAACAATGTTTGTCAATATTCAGACACAATATGCTTGTGAAGGTATCAAGTCCTTTTCAGTTGTAGGATTACAAATTTAAGAATCTGTTGAAAATATGCTGATCCTATGTTCTGACATAGCATCACAATAAAACTAAGGTAAAGTACATTGTATTTAACATTTAAGGTAAATATGAGGTTATCAGACAAATGATTCTCTCAAGCAAAGTTTGTAGCAAGATGTCCCTGCCAGTTCCTGTTCTTTTATTGTAAGTCAAATGAGCCAGATTACTGAGATGTTCACCTTTTGTTTGTAATGGCTCTCGGTGCCTCTGCCCAGTCTTTGAGTAGTTATGATGATTGGATTAGGACTGGTGTAAATGGGGCACTTGGCTACACTTGAGTACTTCATTTGCATGCTTTGTTTAGGATCGTCACCCAGATGCTTTGTCTACATTTTAGGGGACTGCCCCCTAAATGTATATAAACTACAATGTATCACTGCCTTAGTCAGACTTTTGAGGACTGCAGAGCTACGCAGAGCATTCTCAATAAAGAATTCTGCTGAAGATACCCAAGAGTCTCCTGGTCTTCTCTTCTGAGTTTCCAACACAGTCCAAGTCCATAATGGAAGCAAACCAAACATAATGCATTTGAAAGTTTGTGTTCTTAAACAAGGTTCAAGAGAAGGATGTTTGATGTTTGTGGGCTTGTGTAGATGTGTGTGAATGTGCTGTGTGTAGTATGGGATAAAAGTCTGTGTGTATGGGATAAGAGTCAGTGGTGATTTAAGGCTTCAATTAGGAGCAAGGATAAACTGTTCAAGGCCTACCTGAAGTCCACTGTACAATCAGAATATTTGCGGCCTGTCCAAGACTAGACGAAACTCACTCACGATCACAGCTTTCCAACCCCACACAGTTCAAACACAGCTGATAAACGAATGGCATCGCGAACATCCGAACACTCGTCCACTGTGTAGCTGGCGTAAGTCTTGTGACACGAAAACCTTCAGTCTCGTTGGTTCATGGTCGGCATCATACTTCACAACAGTGCTTACTGTCTGTTGATTAAGCATTTGTATAGCCCAAACACTGCTATGGAAAGGAGCAGCTTGCTGGAACCTTGGGAGTCAAAACACTCTTCCGCAGTGCAGCAAACAAAGCTTTTAAAACACAGTCATCTCAAATCTTGTCTAAATTCTGGCACATTTTAAAAGTCTAAAGACTCCAGGCAGTTCAAACTGCTTCAACTTTGGCTCTTGGTCTAGTGGAAAGAAGCCTTCACCCACATGCACACACACCTGCATCTAAATTAACCTGATTTCCTCCATTTCCTTCTGGCTACCAACTTCCTCCTACTTGTTGCAATGCCTTATGGGTTCTGTAGTTTGTTTTTCCGTTACAATGCGTACACAGTTAAAGTTGACTTTGAATGGAGTGTAATAAAACCAGGGCAAGAGATGGACTTTCAGGCCCTTGATATGTACTCTGCTGATGATAAATTGTTTGTGATACTCAAGAATGTTTAAAACGCTCAAATTAAATGTGTAGTACTGTGTTTATGATTAAATGTTTTAAGGGTATAAAGTTACAATTAATGTGTAATGTGTACAAAAGATTGCTTTGTGATTCTTGATGTTCAAAACTCGTTTTAGAAAATTTAGAATGTAGTAGAAAAATTTACAGTACTTAACATGAGATCTAGTGCTGTTTTAAAAAAGTGAAATTACTATTCTTAATGTTACATGTTTTAATACAGTTTTAAAAAAAAGTTAATGAAATGGAAATACAGATTTTGGAAAAAAGTTTATAATGTTAAGCTTGATATTTTTGCTGTTTACAATTTTTATAAAAGGTTTTACATAATTAAAAAGAGTATAAAAAAAAATTGTTCACTATGCATCCTTTTGCCACATTGTGATAGAGATTAAAACATTCATCCTGTGAAAAATGTGAGAATGTAATAGTTTTGAATGTTCAATAAATGTCATGAATAGCATTCTGGCCTTTTTAATGTGTTGTATGGAGCACAGATTTGCCATCACAAGGTACAAAAGGCTTGTCACTGGGGCAGTACCCTAAAAAGGACACATTTGCTCCTTTTTTAAAGGTACACTATGGTACCATAGCACTATAAGGTACCATTTAGTCAGCAGGAGGTACATATTTGCCTTTGAAAGGTACATACTGCAAGGGTACAGATATGTACCCATGTGAAAGGGTACAACAGGTGTACCCTTGAGGGTACTGCCCCAGTGACAAGCTATTGTACCCCTGAAGGTACAAATTTTGCACATTTTTTCTGACAGTGTATTTCACTTAAATCATTAACAGCTTAACAAAACGAAAGGGGGGAAATGTGCTGAGTTTCGATTCACTGTGACACGAACCAAAGTTCACGTAAACGAAAACGAGGCGGAAAGCCGTTTTATTTATTTTGCCAAAGCTTTACAGTGATGAATGATATCTTGCTTGTATAAGCACTGGTATGACTAAATTAGGAGTAACAGTTGGGAAAACAATGCAGTGATCGCGCTGGCGCCTCACACACACATAACATTTTGCCTCCTTGACACTGCAGCCTGTTCATTATCAAAATAAAATACATAAAAAAACATATAAAAGTTACAATGCTTAATTTAAATAGTCAGTTGTTCCATTTAGCATGACCAGCGCCTCACTGTGCTGTTATAGTCTTTGTGAAGGATAATGTGGATAATTTGGTGTGGAGAGAAGTGAATAAAATAGCCTAGTTGTGTTTATAATGTTTGTAAACATTTTGATTTAGGCTACCGGTATTTTAGGCTACATTAACTATTTCTGAATGTGATAATTAAATGCGACGTTTGCTTTCCAAAACATTCTTTTACAAGTAGCGTGTTTTAACTGTACAGCAAACATTTGTAATGTCTTGAAAAAAAATATTTTAATGTCTTTTAAAGCATTGAAAGTTTTTTGTTTCATTTAAAAATTTGACCAAAATCTAGAAAAGATGATGCTGAATTGGCTATGACTAAGGACAAGATAGGTTACCAGTTTTTTTTTTCTTTTTGAGTAGCCTAAAGAAAACACTAAACGGTAGCCTAATAATACAGAGAAACGCATGAACGGAAAATACCAATTCTGATCGGAGTGAACCGATTTTTTTTTTTAACCTAAGTTTAAGCCCTGCTTAAAGCATACTGAGCCCCGCACATGACAGGACAAAAAAAATTAAATCGTCTGCACAAATTCGTTTTCTCATTTTACTAAATTGTGTGCACGAATATTCGTTCCGTCATTTTACTAAGTCGTGCACACGACATTACTAAATCGTGACCAGGATTTAGTTGAATAAAATCAACGAATTTATTGAAACGAGGGAGCGAATAATACTATTGTGCGCACTATTTAGACTTTTTCATGTGTGGGGCCCCATAAGCCACTTTAAGTGTAAAAATTCCTCTATCATTACAGCGCGGTTGTCTTAGAAGTAGTGTTTATAAGTGAAATATGAGAAAAATTAATTTTCCCCGGTTGCTATTTTAGAACATTAATCCCGCTCCACTGCACTACCTTTGCGCTCACGTCTCGCGTCTTTTGCAGTGTCTCGAAGCACTGCCTTTTAAAGGGTCGGGGGCCCCATGCACCGCGGGGGCTGCGGGGGTGTCCCCTACGCCACTGCTTGGGGGTCCCCTGGTTTTTCAATAAAAATATAATACTTCAAACATAAAACTAGTGAAAATGATAATGAAATGGTTGGATTGCTGTATTAAATTTAGACCTGCTCAGGTTAAATCATATTTTATTTTTACGCGTTTTTACAGCATTGCGCATTATAACCAATCACACACGACTCTGTTGAGTTTAGAATGCAGTGACCAATCAGAGGCATTCAGAACAATCATTGCTGAAACCTGGAGTTTTGTTCAGACTGATGCTGCGTTCACGCCATATCGTAATTACCGTAATTTCGAGATGACAACGTTCTACTCGGAGCTGTTCACGTCCTCGGATTCGGAATTATGCTTTTCTGTGGCAACACTATCAACGCCTAAACAGAGCCTGCGTTGATCAGTTGGTACAGCGGTCATGTGGTACAAGTCGTAGCTCTCAGAAGACTCCCAGTTCCCTATCTGTCGTACACTCCGAGTTGTGTCGAGTAGTGTACGACACTAGGGGTCGCTCTTGAGAGCCCAAACACCTCTGACAGTTTAGAGAAAGGCCAATGAAAATTGGGTGTGCAGATTTGCATAGCTGACCACACCCCGGACGTCCGGGTATAAATAGGGCAGCGTGTGCATCTGCTCACTCGTTCTGTTTTTCGGAGCCGAATGCAGCGTCTCTGCGTGAGAAGCGGCAACATTCACCTCTCTCGTCGTTGGATCTACGGCACAGACAGCGGTCTCTCCCTCTCTGACACTGCTCGTGTTGTGAGAGTCCCCTGGGTGCGTCGACGGCGATCTTCAAGAGAAGATTCTCTTCTGCAGAGAGCAAATTTTCTCTAAAAGAGCTCCACAGACGGATTGTGTGTTTCACGATGCCTTTCCGTCTGTGTCCTACTGGGTGCGGATTCTACCTTTCCCCGAACGATCGGCACGAACGCTGTGTTCAATGCTTGGGGCGTGAGCATGCTGACGCAGCGTTCGCTGAGGGAGGTTGTCAGCACTGCGAAGACATGCCCTTGGGCACACTCCGCTCGAGAGCCGCGTTCTTTTCGAAGAAGCCGCGGCGCTCCTCATCTGCTTCCCGCTCCGGTCCTTCTACTTCCGGGTACGAGGCCGTTGCGATGTGCGTCGAGGAAGAGCGGCAGGTGTTGAGCGAAGTTTTGCCAGTTGCGTCCTCGCAAACCGCTCACCCTGTGTGTCCACCGATTGAGTCTCCGGACGATTTTGAAAGCTCGTCTCAGTATGGGCTGGATCTTTTGTTCGGGGCTCCTGCTGAGGAAAAGGCAGCGTCCGTAGCATCGGAGGGAGAGCCGTCAGAGGCTGACGTCACAACCGAGTTCGCCGCTCCGGCGGTTGAATCTCAGTCTGTGGCAGACGCCGAAATGGCCGCCGCACTACAACGGGCAGCCAAGGAGATTGGGGTTGCGTGGGTTCCCCCGCCCAGCCCTGAGCCTTCAAGGCTGGATGACTGGTTCCTGGGCAGGGGGCGTGACTCGAAGCCACGCTCCTCCCCGGTCCCGTTTTTCCCGGAAGTGCACGAGGAGTTGACGAAATCGTTGAAAGCCCCTCTGTCGGCTCGTTCACGGTACGCTAACTCCCCGTCCCTCACCACCCTCGATGGCGGTCCAGCGAGGGGGTATTCGGAGGTTCCCCAGGTGGAGAGAGCGTTTGCGATGCACTTGTGCCCGCAAAACGCCGCCTCCTGGAGGGGCCGCCCGAGACTCCCGTCCAGGGCCTGTAAGTTTTCGTCTGCGCTTGTAGCGAAGGCTTACGCCGCCTCTGGGCAAGCTGCGTCCGCCCTCCACGCTATGGCGATTTTGCAGGTCTATCAGGCTAAGGTTCTTAAAGACCTGCACGAGGGTGCTCCCGACCCAGAGCTGTTACACGAGCTGCGCTCAGCGACCGACTATGCCTTACGGGCTACGAAGGTTACTGCGCAAGCTCTGGGGCTGGCGATGTCCACTATGGTGGTCCAGGAGCGCCACCTGTGGTTAAACCTGGCCGAGATGCGAGACGCCGAGAAGGTTCGCTTTCTCGACGCTCCCATTTCCCAGGCTGGCCTCTTCGGCGAAACCGTGGAGGAGTTTGCCCAGCAGTTCTCCACCGTGAAACAGCAGACGGAGGCCATCAAGCATATCCTGCCTCGGCGTGCAGCGAGTTCCGGCCCAGCTCAGCCGACGCAGCAGCCTCCGCCTGCTCCCCGCCGTGGAAGGCCCCCTACGAGGGTGGCTCAGACCCCGCAGCCTGCCGGGTCTGCAGCCAGACCCGCCTAACGGTCCAGCACTCGTAGGAAGGTGGCACCGCCAGCTCGTCCTCAGGCCACTAAGAACCCCCGGCAGGTTTCGAAGCGTTCCTGAGACGGGCAGCCCAGGGAGGAGGGATCGGTTGGCCTGTCCGGATCCACACTCGACGAGGGGACGAGCGCTGGATTCGGCTTCCACCCGGCTGTCTGCCACCCGGCAGACGGCCACCACTTGGTCAACAACAGAGCAATTTTCTCCTTCTCTGGGCATATTACACAGCACCCCCGACCCTCCGCTCGATGGTCGGATGCTGTCTCCTCCGTTCAGGGCAGGCGGTCACACACCTTCTGTGCTCCCTCATGCTCTAGAACAACGGGCTTGGTCAGACGATCTCCCCTGTCGGGTGGATCCTCTGCTAAGCTCGCACGGCTCGGTCTCCCTGGGCAAAGCAGCCAGTGGCCTTCGGGGCTTCTTACCTCCGACCACACGCTGTTTTCCCAGCGAAGGTTCCCCACCCTTGGTACGTCGAATGTAACTCCTCTGCGGCCCCTAGCGGAGAACTTTCTGGATTGGCTGAATCTCCCCAATCCTTCCCGCTGGCTGCTCAAGACCATTCGGCTCAGCTATGCTATCCAGTTTGCACGTCGTCCGCCCAAGTTCTGCGGTGTTCTCACTACCTCGGTCCAGGGCTCCAACACCGCGGTTCTTCGGGCGGAGATCGCAGTCCTTCTGGCTAAGGGTGCGATAGAAACTGTCCCCTCAGCCGAAATGAAGAAAGGGTTTTACAGCCCCTACTTCATTGTACCCAAGAGGGGTGGTGGGCTCAGACCTATCCTGGATTTGAGGGTTTTGAATCGGGCCCTACTCAAGCTCCCGTTCAAAATGCTGACCCTCAAGCACATTCTTACGTACGTCAGGTTCCAGGATTGGTTTGTGGCTATAGACCTGAAAGACGCGTACTTTCATGTCTCGATCCTTCCAAGACACAGGCCGTTTCTACGGTTTGCCTTCGAAGGACGGGCATATCAGTACAAGGTTCTCCCCTTCGGCCTCTCCCTGTCGCACCGCGTCTTTACGAAGGTAGCAGAGGCTGCCCTTTCCCCCCTCAGGGAAATGGGCATTCGCATTCTCAACTATCTCGACGACTGGCTGATCCTGGCTCACTCGTTGGATACGTTTTGCGTACACAGGGACATGGTTCTCAACCATTTGGCTCGCTTGGGGCTTCGGGTCAACTGGGAAAAGAGCAAACTCTCCCCGGCGCAGAGGATCTCTGTTCTCGGTGTAGAACTGGACTCGGTCGGCATGTCTGCACGTCTCTCCCCGGAGCGTGCACAGTCAGTTCTGAGATGCGTGGCAACGCTCAGGTGCGGCTCAGCGGTCCCCCTAAAACAGGTTCAGAGGCTCCTGGGGCACATGGCATCCTCAGCCGCGGTCACGCCGTTGGGTTTGATGCACATGAGACCGCTGCAGCATTGGCTCCGTACCCGAGTCCCCAGGAGGGCGTGGCATCGTGCCGCCAGACACTCAGCCCTTGGACGGACATCGTGTTCCTTCGGTCAGGAGTGCCCTTGGAACAGGTGTCCAGACGCGTCGTTGTCACCACGGACGCTTCCAGGACAGGCTGGGGTGCCACCTGCAACGGGCAGGCAGCTTCCGGGGTCTGGACAGGCCCCCGGCTGCATTGGCACATCAATTGTCTGGAGTTGTTGGCAGTGCTTCTAGCTCTGAGGAGGTTCTGGCCTATGATTCAGAACAAGCACGTGTTGGTCAGGTCGGACAACATGGCGACAGTAGCCTACATCAACCACCAGGGCGGTGTACGTTCCTTTAGCATGTCACAACTAGCCCGCCACCTCCTGCTCTGGAGCCAACACAGACTCAGGTCCTTACGGGCCACTCACATTCCGGGCGATGCCAATCGAGTGGCCGAGTCTCTGTCACGACAGGTTTCGCTCGGAGGCGAGTGGAGGCTCCACCCTCAGTCGGTTCAACTGATTTGGGATCGATTCGGCCAGGCGCAAGTGGATCTCTTCGCCTCACCGGAATCCACCCACTGCCAGTTGTGGTACGGGCTGCCCGAGGCTCCCCTCGGTATAGATGCACTGGCACACAGTTGGCCGAAGGACCGGCTCAAGTATGCGTTTCCCCCGGTGAGTCTGATCGCACAAACTTTGTGCAAAGTCAAGGAGGACAAGGAGCAGGTCCTCTTGGTAGCCCCCTTCTGGCCCAACAGAACCTGGTTCTCGGACCTGGTTCTCCTGGCGTCAGCTCCTCCCTGGCGCATTCCCCTGAGGAAGGACCTCCTTTCCCAGGGG
>VONZ01003741.1:0-17085 GCA_012976165.1 Labeo catla | reverse complement strand
GACAGACTCGACTTGGACTCGGCCCTTTGGGACTCGGACTTGAGTCCGACTCGGCCCATTTTGGACTCGGACTTGTCTCAGACTCGATTGGTAAAAGACTCGGACTCGACTCGGACTCGACTTAGGTGGACTCGAACCCAACACTAACAATATTGGATACTTTTAGTAGTATCAACATATTTCTCACTCATAGTTTGTCAGGAAAAAGGAGAGAAAAAAAGAACATTAGCATTTTATAATTAGTATCATACATTATATATTATTTGAATATTAAGACAAGACATGAGTGCTGCTGTGTAGCCCCTTTTAAATGATGAAAAAACTTTAGCCACTCTAATAACAGGCCATTTTTAGACATATACTTAATAATATACATAACGTAAAAAAAAAATGAAATGAAAAAGTATCCAAACATGTAAATTGCACATAGGCAGTTTTAACCAGCTGTGCACATTGAATGTCTTGTGTGAGGTAAAAGTAATGCTGTTTTATTGCCATTTTTTTTTTTTTGCAAAACTGATTGAAATGATGTGAGACATGAGATATTCGTTCGTGTTTAATTCTCGTTTTAACTACAAGAAAAGAGAAAGAGATGATCGCATTCACTCGCTCTCCGCGCTGCCGCTTGCAGTGGTCTGTCACTGCACATCAATAAAACATTTATCGTTTACATTTCCTGATATAATAGACCATTTTAAAGACGAGACATTCTTTCTTATCGAAAATAACAAAACAGGAAGCTTACTGCAATTATAGGACAGGAGTGTGTAGTTTTATTCATGGATATGAATACTTCAAATACACATATTCATCATTATTAAAACACATAAACACTTAAATAATTAACACATAATCCCCGTTACAAACAGATGATGGTTTCGCCGGTTTCCGGCGGCACTGCGCCGGCGCAACCCACTCTGTGCCTTTAAAAGCCAAGTAGGGTTTGCTAAAAGCAGGCGTTCTTTGATTGCTTGATTTGGCTAAGTACTGACGGCGACGCAGCGGTCACCCACCGAAAGACTGACTACTTCCTGACAAACAAACACTTAAACGAAGATATGAGGACAAAACACAAGACGCGGCTAATGTGTTTGTGTGTGAGATGATCGGGTATGAGACAGTGGAATCTGTGATTTGGGAAAATGGGCGATCGTTTCGGCACGTGCACTCGCTTCACTGATGGCGGAATCAACAGGTAAAGAGGGGGAACAAGTGGATGGTGCAAGTGTACATAAGACTGTAAGTGTAAATTAAATTTGCGTGCACAAGAGAAGATTTGTAAAGGTGTAAATCACGTTTCAAGCGTAAGAAAAAATGATTTGCAGCATTTTACTGTTACTCGTAAGTGTAATTCATGTATTGTGAAACTTTATGCTTTTGCAAAATAAATGCGATGTCAAAATAGGGCCATATATATCTGCAAAATAAAACAATGTTTTGCAAACAAAAAATATGTTTTGCAAATAAAAATAGAGTATTGAGGAAAAAAAATGGCTTTTTTTGCAAGTAAAAAAAAAAATAATTGCAAAAGAAAAGTTAACCCCTGAGAGAAAAAATAAAGTTTAGCAAAGTAAAACTTAAGCAGCATTGACTTTGCAACACATATTTCCCTTTGCGCCGCTCCTTTAAATCCGCGTTTCAGTCATCCGTGCCTTTGCGACGCAAGCTTTCCTTTGCGCTTCATTTTTCTATGCGCCTCGCTTTGTCACTGATTTGACGTGGTGGAGGGGTCAAGAGGTTGGGGTGTGTACAAGGGACGAAGGCGCGTCCCTCTCGTTACGTCATCAGCGCGAGCCCCAGACCGAGTGGATCGATCGAAATGGCGGAGTATGGAACGCCATTGGGGACAATACCTATTATATGAAACGCGTGAAATCTGGACGCAGCAACACGCAAAGTTTGTACGTGTCTTTTTGGTACGTGTAAACGCGAACGTTTTTATGGAAGGCCATTAGGGCCAAAACGTGTTGTATAAACGCGTTAACACGAAATTTACGCGTTAACACGCAATTTTGTGCTGGCATTGAGCTTTAACACCATCTAGTGGTTGTTTTCTAATGAATTTTAATTTTTAAATTAATTTTACTTAGGTGTACATTTAATTACATTACAGCACATAAGCATTTTTTAATTATCTTATTTTTAATTGTATTTTTTATATTTCGTTTTTAATTACACAATTACACAAAAGGTTAATTACACATTTTTCAAAACAGTATTTTTTATGCATGCTTATACTGTCATTTTTAAGCCATTGCTTTACTGACACAATAAAAAATATATATCCTGTTCTCATAATTCAACCGCTATCCATAAATATTTGTTAACCCTTTAACTTTCACCCCTAAATGGAGGTAATGAAAAAAATAGTTAACTTAAAATTCTTATTAGTAGACATCTAATAAATTGCCTCAAGCTGTTTTTGTTTTTTTTGTTGGTTTTTTTTTACACAGTCCATGGTAAATCTCAATTTAAATTCGGATAACTATTTCAGTTATTTTGCAATAATAAATATTCCTTTAACTTTATTAGTATCTTGGATACATCTCATAACCTTCAGTGTCCACAAAGTTAAATATATATATATATATATATATATACGCAATATAAATAAATAATATAAATAAATAACTTTGTAGGGGTGCAACGGTTCAACTTACACTCTCAAAAAGGATGTTAATTAATAACACATTTTTTGTGTTATGGCTATTTTAACACATTTTGTGTAATTTTAAGTTGATCATGTGTAAAAGAGAGAGAGAGAGAGAAAGAGAGAATCAACACAGTGTGTCCAACACAACATGTGTTAACTATCATCCAATCACATTGCTGCTACGTCATTCCGCAAGTCGTTAAGCAAGTTCGCGCCTCTTTCTCCATCGGTGGGTGACTTGGATGCACATATGTCAGGTATGTGGATTTATTATTTTTAATTATTAGAAACTGTCATATATATTTTCAATGTGATATTTATTTATTTATTTATTTATTTATTTATTTATTTATTTATTTTTAGACGGTCAAATGTGCGTTTAGTTAGCGCCCTCCAGTCGTGCGTACGAGTATTTTCGGTAGTCACGAGAGGCGGTGTTGAACAGGGCGAAAACGGCGTGAGATAGTTAATGATTCACAAATTATTATTTCTTTACATTTTAGTGAGTTTGTTCCTCACTTTCTGGAGAGAACTTATTTTTAACGAGTTTTATGTTTTTCTTCGCTTGATTTGTTGCCAATTATATGACGTCCGATACAACGCTGCGGCCACGGCGGGATTGTTGTTAATGAGTTTGACAAAGCGGTAACTCTTATCACTTTCACTGCTGTGCGTCGCCTTTCTTTAATTAAACAATATAATGTATTGATGTCTTGTTAAATGTCTTTAAATAATAATAAGATTTATTACTGTAACGTTTAAAATTTGTTTGACTTCGACATTCGCATATGTCTTTATCTCAAAAAGGATGTGTTATGTTGACTATTTTCACACGTTTTGTGTCATTTTGTGTACATAATTGACACAAAATGTGTTGTCCTTAAGTAGACACACGGGTGTATTAAGAAACAACACAGGCTGTGTTGTTTTCATGACATCCTTTAAAGAGTATCGCTGATTCCGGTGGAAAATATGAGATAGTCACCATTAATTTCAATCAATAAGAAATGAGTAGTAGCTTTTGCGACTTTATTCTCGTCTTTGTAGTTATTTGAGGCAGTTTTTAGCGTTATTGTAATGGCGAATTTTGAGAGAGCATTACTGTAATATGATACAAATCGATTCTGAATTCGGAACCGCAAGTCTCTTAATGAAATAGACGACCGGTTTTTTGGAGATCGGAATATTGCTTTAGGTTTATATCTTGGAGGTTTATCTAGCTTTTGTTAGCTCGCTGTTTTTGTAATAAATATTCATTATAACACTGCTTGTTAACTACATTTTACAGTATGAATGTATGTGTAATCAGTATATGTATATAACAGATTGGTGTTTTTCTTTGTTTTTTTGCAGCTTCAAATGGAGGACTCTCCAAAAACACTAGTTGCAGTTCTTCTAGATGAAAAGGAGATATGCAAAAAAAATCAGCATCTCAAGAGTGCAGAAATAATTGATGCTTGCATCTTGGTTATGGATTGCAAACACGTCCCCAACAGTGCAAGAGATTTTTGAACAATATCCTCGATTTGTAGACATGCCATACTTGGTAAGGACATCTTGTGTTTTGCATGTTTTTTTCTTCTAGCTAGGTATAAATAGACTTGTCAGTACAGGGACATGGCTGCTAAATATTAACATTTAAAGTCCAAATGAATTCAGAATGTTTTTTATACTTTGTTAGTGAACATTACTAATCTTGTGGTGAAAAATTCTATGCAATTTAATTAAAATAAAGTTTAAAATAAAATAAAGTCCTTTAAACATCCTTTAACCACTCCCCTCCAACCATCAGTCTGCTGCAAGCTAGAGATTGTAAGGTGCACTGAAATCAAGCTCCACCATTTATTTTTCTTCAATCAGTTTAATTCAAATCATAAAACGTATAGTAGTTTTTATTTTACTGTTATGATTGCATAAACTTAGATTTGATCATTAGTGAACATGCTGAGAAAACACAGTAGTGTTGTAATTGTGTATTCTATCCTGTGTTGTAGCTTGACGCTGAGTTTGGAAAAATGTTTCCTGAGAAGGATGACATCTTTCTTCGAAAATGGGAAGGAAATATTGTTCCGAAGTTGCAAAAGATGTCCACAGTGAAGGATCCTCTGGTCATGCCAACTGATAATGACAGTGAAGGTAGGCTACTTTGCTTGTTCTGTCAAACCGTTGTTTTTCTTTCAGTGGACACCATTAGTTTTACTAGTTCTCTGAAGGCAAAGTTGGAGATCAAAATCAGCCATTTGAAAAATGCCATTATATTTTGTGTTTTTCTATTATACTACAGTCATGTTACAGAGCTCTTCAAATTCTTACTACACTGCTGCCCCCCACTGCGTCCGGAAGGAGCAAAGGTTGGGCCAAATGTAGTACAAAGTCAGCCCTTTCTTACCTCTTGGACATTAAGCCGGTAAGCAGCTTGATTGCCCTAATATGTTTGTTTTAGTTTGTTAGTTTTCTGTGCAAGCACTTTGTGATGTTACTTAATTACATGACTCTCTAATTTACATAAAACTATACTGTTTTCATTTTGTTTTCTTTTAGAGATACACAATATTAGATTTTTGTCAGTATTTTTTTAGCTCACTTTGGCTAAGTATCTTAAGGTTATTTGTGTATTTTACTTTTTATTTTGTTATAAATAGACCAACAGCGGCCACTAAACAAAAAAAAAAACGCCTTACTGAATGGACATTAGTACCAAAGGGAGGCTGTTGCTGCTGTTGTCACTGCACGCTATCACAACGAACACATCATTCTGTATGTGCATTCTCAAATGAAATGCAGTGATACAAAACAGTGAAGTGATAATATTGTGCATTCCTATTTTCTTTTGAACATAAATAAGAAAATATCCCTGGCCTTCAGTTCAATGAATGCAAATGAATTAGAGATAGTTCATCCAAAAAAGTTTTATTACTTCGTCATTAATTACTCACCCTCATGTCGTTCCAAACCCGTAAGACCTTCATTCAACTTTGCAAACACAAATTAAGATATTTTTGATGCAATTCGAGAGCTTTCTGACCCTCCATAAACCGCAACACAACTGAAATGTTCCCAAGCACAGAAATGTAGGATATAGGTAAAATAGTCCATGTGACATCAGGGGTTCAGTTGTGCTGATATGAAGCTATGATACTTTTTGTGCTCAAAGAAAACAAAAATAACTTTATTCAACAACTCTTTTGGTTTTGTGTTGCTGTTTATGAAGAGTCAGACAGTTCTCAGATTTCATCAAAAATATCTTAATTTGTGTTCCGAAGATAATAGAAGGTCTTACGGTTTTGGAACGACATGAGGGTGAGTAATTACTGACAGAATTCAAATTTTTGGGTGAACTATCCCTTTAAGAAAACCTTCAGTCACTTAAATTGTTTTAATAATAGCTTTTAAAAATTTACTTTTATTTTTACAGGCTGGAACCAGCATCTCCAGCCTCCTGGATCATTCCCAGACAATGGTGGAAAACCATCAACCCCACATTGTCTGTTTAGGAGCCCCCAGTTCTACAGCGCAATACATCATTGTGGCCAAGAATGAAAGAGTCATCATTTTACTCGACGGTAACAGTCTGACGTGTGCTGTTCAAAATGTATTGGGTTTGCAATGTACAATATCCAGTCCATCAAAATCTGTCTTTAATTTCCTTGAAAATGTATATGACATTCCTTTCTCCAGTGGGAAGAGATCCAAAGTTGTGGAGCTTATTTCGAAGCTTCAAGCACTATCCTAAATTGTACCACCATGTACATGTGTCCACGGTGTAAAAAATCAACTTCAGAAGACGTCCGGAAACTTATAAGTCATCTTAGGCATGTTCTTAGACTTTGGCTATGAACTTGACACATGTAACACTGTTCTCGTCTCTCACTCTGTTAATGCGTTCGGTCAAACTTTTCAAACTGGTTGTGTAATTGCTTTTTGAGTTCTATCTCAAGTGTATTTTCACCCACACTTGTATGCATATGCTGTCCAAAGAACAAATGAATATAAAGTCATTAATTTAAGCAATGCTGCTGATGTAAAACCACTTCACATGATTTCTAACAAAGAAAACCTTTTTGTAAATCCAAGATATAAAATTGTTTAAAAATGTCTTTATGAAATTCAAATGTGAATATTGCCTTTGTGAAAATTCAGAAGTTTTAATAAATAAGTATATATTTGAAAGAAAAAAGTTGTTTTTGTATTGCATTCGTTGTAACTGGTAAAAAAAAATAGCACATCTATGACACAAATTGTGTTATTAATGACACATTAGTGTGTTAAATATTTTAACACACTGAATGTGTAAAGAAGAATAACACAAAAGTAACACAAAATGTGTTGTCCTTAACTAGACACACGGGTGTGTTAAGATATAACACAGGTTGTGTTGTTTTTAACACATCTGTTTTAAGAGAGTATATACCGCCTTTAACAATACAGAATTGTGACAAGGCAGCTGTACAGTATTAAATAGGAAACAGTACATCAACAATGCAAAAGGCAACAGTAAACACTCAATTTTCAGGTAAAGGTAGTTAATCAAATACAATAAAATAAAATACAATATTGTGTGAAGATAAAGTGAAGATAAAGTGTCCCCAAGCAAGCCAGAGGCGACAGTGGCAAGGAACAAAAACTTCATCGTTGACAAATGGAGAAAAAAACCTTGGAGAAACCAGGCTCATTCGGGGGGCCAGTTCTCCTCTGGCATGTATTCCCTGTTTATTAATGCAGACAATATTATAGTTGTGAAGGACGATCTTTTTAAATTAATCTGACCTCTGTCATGTGACTCTCTGTTGATGTTTTTAAAATTTCTCTGTTGACACTTCAAAGGAAGGGTTTACGACTGTAAAGCAGAAGCTCTGTCTCCACAGGTCAAACCACAACATGCATCAGTAGAAGAGACAACACCAATGTTTCACTTTGTCTCATCACAGTTTTACTCTTCAGGACAAAAAACACTTTCAAACCTTCTGTAAATCTTGTGTACTTTGCTCATATACGTAGCATTTGCACACAACAATTTACATGTACAGTTTGCAGAGGATAGAGTGCTCTATCCTTATAAAAAACACTTCCTCTCTGGTCTCCAGCACAGGCGCGCAGGTTGAGCCTGCAACACACCATTTTTTTGAGGGAGAGAAGAGGGGTTGTCGCTGCTTGGCTGGTGCAGTCCTACACAGCTCACAAAAACACAACACATTCAAACATTCCTTGTTTAACCCACCAAATAAAGAACAAGTCCTCGAGTACAATATCAAAGGGATAGTGCACCCTAAAATAAAAATTCTGTTATAGTATAGAAAACAAAATAACAACTTTATTTGACAATTTCTTCTCTTCCGTGTCAATCTTTGACATGGATTCATGACAGTACCACACTGCATGCGTGTGATGCTGCTGCTGACGTTTCATGACCCAGAAAGGTAGTAAGAACAGCAGCATCATCACACGCATGCATCGTGGTGCTGTCGTGAATGCGCATCAAAGACTTATACAGAAGAGATTAAATTGTTGAATATAGTCATTTTTGTTTTCTTTGCACACAATATGGACAACAATGTTTATACTACCGTATACTACCGTTCTAACAACCAGGGGCGTTTCTAGGATTTTAAAAGATCCGGGGCTGGTGCCAAAACATCAGGGGCTAGTGGTGGTGGGTGGGAGCTCACATCATGTTCACATAAGATTTTGTTAGACAAGTGGTTGAACCTGGATCCTTCTAGGGGGTGTCCGGGGGCATTAAACCGGACCTTGTCACACTATGAACAATAGTAAAAAGGGTAATCACTGCAAATAGCAAACATATCAAAGTATTATAACAAAATTATAACATTAATAAAAATAATATCTCTATGTTTTAGCCTGTCTGTTTATTTGAATGCATAAAAAAAACTTTTATTTATTTATTTATTTTTTTTAGGGCATTTACTATTAAAATGTATTAAAATGTAAAACTTGGAAGAAATTTTGTGTGAATTTTTTTTTTATAAATTTGTATTAATTAATAGTAATAGGAGGAGTAGTAGTAGTAGGCACATACATTATACTGAATGATTAATAAAGTTATACCGAACTTTTACTTTGACGGGTTGCCGTGAATACCTTTACATTTCTTTGCGTATTTTTGACGCTTGTTTTACTAAAATGAAACGGTGAAATGCTCATGAAGTGACTCTCAGAGAAGTTCTGGAGATGTTAATGTATTTATGTCCTCATTTAGGCAGACGCTGAAATCACTACAAACGTCACACACGCGTCAGTATTACACGTGTAGTAAACGAAACCTCGCATCCTCGCCGTCCATTCAAAAAAGACACGCAGAACATACAGCTGTCGTTTGCGGCATAATATTTACAGATACTAGTCTATATCGCGACTTGATTTAAGCTTAGTGACCAACTTTTGATTAATTCATTCAAACTTTGACAAATTCTGTGGAAATCATAGGGCCATACAAACAAACAAACAAACAAACAAAAAAAAAACATTCGGGGCTGGAGTAAAAACCTTCGGGGCGAGCCCCGAATGATTAGCCCCAGGGACGCCCCTGCTAACAACATTGACTGGCTACCTGAGGATCCCTGATACAAGCCTATTTGCTTTTCAGAGCCTGTTTGAAAATGCTCCTTTCAGCCAAGTCCTCCTGATTCTGAAGCTGAGAGTGAGATAACGGCTGCAGAATTCAAGAGACAGAGCAGGACAAAAGGAGTGCTACCACCGTCTGCTAACTAGTTGAGAAACCTTAGGGGAAGAGTGAGCTTTGTCAATGAATACTTTAGCACACCAAAACATATTTTCAGCAGAGGTCAAAGTATTTACTGATTTATTTATTTAATGTTTATTTGTATTGTTGATAATATGTAGACCCTTTCAGACTGATACATTAGCAGTATTAACCTGAATTTAATGTTTTCTATTTTGTATTTAACACATCCATTGATTTAAAATGACTATTGTACATTTTTGACAATGCAGGTATTAGTTATGTGGTGACCACATCTGTTTCAGATATATAATAACTGCTTTCCCCAAAGACTTAAGTTATAGTAGCCAAAAAGTGTAATAGTAATAGCATAATAGTGCGGGCCCTATGTGGGCCTAGTGAGGGTTTCCTGGGAGCTAAGTGAGGGCTCTCCATGCAGGGCCAGCACTAAATGGGCAACGTTTTGCCAGTGAGCAAAGTCTCAGTGGCCCTGTGCTGGCAGTCTGTTGGGGACCCTTAGGCTAGCATGCATGCTTGGAAATCTCTTGGATTTCATCAAAAATGTTAATTTGTGTTCCAAAGTCTTACAGGTTTGGAATGACATGAGGGTGAATAATTAATGACAGAATTTTCAGTTTTGGGTGAACTAACCCAAATGTAGACCAGTGGTCTCAAACTGAATTTATGGAGAGCCACAGAGTTCCAACCAGTTCCAACTCATGCCTGCTTCGAAGTTTCAGGTGTGTTCAGATGTGTTTGATTACATAAGCTGTCCCAATTCAGGAAGCACCCTCCAAAGGCTGCATTCAAAGTCCAATAGGTAAAATTGTGTGAAAAAGTTCCGAATGTTATAAAAAAAAGTCTGGCTGGATGTGAGTGGGGAGTCAATAGGTAGACATTATTACTATTTTTTTTAGGCCATGATCGATCTGATTATGGGTGCTCCATGTATGGGTCTGCTTCTAAAACTGTTCTAAATAGGTTAGATGTGGTGCAGGCAAGAACTTTAAGGCTTTGTTGTGGGACCCCTGTCCCAGCCTTGCTTGGGAGAAATGCCCTTATGGTTAGGTGCATTAGGTTAGGGTTGCAGTATTGGGTAAAACTCAGTGGATGTAATTATACATTTCCAGATATACAGATGGGTCTAGAGATCCAGTTAGTGGGAGAGCTGGTTTTGAGGTGTAGGCCTATGTGGAGAAACGAATAAAGATTGGCCAAAATGGAAGCTTTGTTCTTACTACTGAGTTAATGGCAATTTTATGGGCTTTGTGGATTGAGAAAACCAGACCTAGAAGCCTTTATCTGTTCTGACTCTGCAGCTGCCCAGGAAACTAAAAGAGCGGGAAAATTCCAAGTCCATTTTGATATTGTAAAGGACATCTTGAGTGTGTTTTTTAGAACTGGATTTGATTGCAACATCACTTTTTTGTTGGGTTCCTGTGCAGTGGGAATGAGCAGATGGACCACATTGCAAAGGAGCACTTAGGAAGAGAAGTAGATAAGCATCTTTCAGATTGTGGAACTGAAGATGAGTCAGTGGAGCATGTTAAGTTGTCACTGTATTAAATATAACATGCAAGATTAAAAGATGAGTTTTAGAAATATGGTGTGTATGTATGTAAGTCTTAAGGATATATTAATAAGGCATTTAAAGCTTTACTTTTTTTTCTGAAAGAGACTGGATTAATGAACAGATTATATATATATATATATATATATATATATATATATATATATATATATATATATATATATATATATATATTTTTTTTTGTTTGTTTTTTTTTTAATCAAGATAATACAAATCTCTGCTCCACACTCCATTACAGCAGGTGGCGGTTTTGCATTTTAAAAAGTAGTTGCCTCCCCCCCCCAGTTGAACAAGGAAAGAGGTGTTTCCGTTAGCTCAAGAGATAAAATGAAGGCAAATTGTTTTGTGCTTAGAGTATGCTGTTTTATCGTGGCTTGTACGTATTCTATTTACAGTCATTATGTTTGTCCTGGACATGCTTGGTGACGGTGACGATTCTTCGTCTATTTATTTTTTAAATCTAAAAAGGCAGAAATCATAATATACATTTTCAGAGCACTTGCAAATATTTCTCGGTCAGTAACTTTTTTATTTGAGCCATCTGAATGTAAGCCTATTTATGCTTGTGTCGGTAATGTCTGATAGTCACTGTAAAGCCGGGCACACACTACATGAGTTTTAAGCCGATTTATATAAACGTGTTTGATATTTAGGATTTTAAATCGGAATCGATGATTACTTCTGTGATTACGTAATACTTTAACAACAATGCGCGATCGCAAAACAAGCTGCTGTAGGGGTCCTATGGATGGTGGATATGGAGGAAGGGCTTGTGAAAGTTTTGCAGTAACACCACTGTCTGTATAATGTGTCGAAAACGTACCACAACCGTAAGGAAAAAGAGAATCGCTGGGGTGAAATCGCCTCAGTTTTGAACGTACCGGGTGAGTGTACAAAACTGCTAGTATGCTAGCCAATTTGTTTCCATCACCAAACACAGCTCATTTTATATACAAATACAAAAAGAGCATTCAAATATATTTTATAAACAAAAATCACAAGACTATCCAAACCTCTATAACTCTTTTAGCATATCATGTAAAATATAACTATTATTTTAAGATGGTATTTATTACAAAATCACCCAAGCTTCTAGTTTAATACATTTCTGAACACATTCTTGTATGTATAGCTCTGCGATACATCTGCTGTGTGGGATCACGCGAGGGACATCACTTTTTCTAGCTATTCTATTCTTTAGAATATCTTGTACTGTGTGACGTGCCGTGATTTTCAAATCTTGTAGCGTGTGCTTGTTTAAGATTTGCAATCTGTTAAAATTCTCCTTTTGTGTGTGCTGCGTCAATTTTAGAATTGGTTAGGATTTTAAAACTCCTTTAGTCTGAGTTACATCAATGCATTAAATGCTGCTTTGATTCTGACATTGATTCTGATTCGCAGGGTCGGTAAACGCAGTGTTCAATACCAGATTGTTTTGTACTGCAACACTATAATAATTGACCTTTGTTGTGGAGTCATTTGTGTCTACTACTTTTTGCCATTCAAGTCCTTTAATCTCCTAATTTCATGTCCTCGCAAAAATATAGTAGCCTGACTGTATATTTATATCTCCAGGTGTGTTCGGTGATGATGTGACAGTGAAGGTGGGAGATTCAGTCTCTCTAAAGACTGATGGTAAGAAAAAGCGAGATGACACAATGCTGTGGTATTTTGAAGACACTCGCATAGCTCTAATCAATAAAGATCCAAGTACAAGCTGTAAATACGAAGGTGAAGGTGGGAGATTCAGAGACAGACTGGAGTTGGACTATGAGACTGGATTCCTGTTCATCACAGACATCAGATTTGAAGATGCTGGACGTTATGAAGCAGAGTTAATCAGAGGCAAAATTCCAGGCAAAACCACAAGCTTGAACAGACCCAGAACGTGTGACAGCACAAAAATAATCCACAAAAACAACCTTGGTGACAGCATAAAAAAAGTTGATGTTTATGTCAGAGGTGAGTGATTCAATGTCATTTACCATTAAATGTTTTTTACAAACTGAATAGTGATTTTTCTATATGGACTATTTAAATTGTGACATTGAGACTCCTTTATTCTTTATTTTATATTAAAGGACTCCCATTGTGCTCATGTTTGATGTTCATTTTATATTCATTAATTTTCCTTAGGATTTACATTGTTGCATCAGTTGGTTTCACCCTTTATCTGAACGCTGTTTTAGTTTCTTCAGAGCCCACCTTCCAAAAACACTGCTCTGATTGGTCAACCAGCCCTAGTCCACCCTCAGTTTCTAATAAACAATGCCTGTGTTTATATAAAATCACTTGTTTTGGATATAGCTTGATTTGTAAAAAATTAAAAAATTGCCATATTTCACACTGTCTGGCATTGTCTTTTAGAGCTAACGTCTGTAAAATGAATGCCCTGTGTGATGAGTTCCAGTACTGTTCCTTTTTTGTTGTTTTTAAGTTTTAATAAACTTTTTCCTACAGCCAGCAATGTACATAACATGTCTAACAACGTGTAAAGATTTTTCTGTTGCTACAAATGTACATAACTGACACATAACTATATTTTCAACATCATGTCTTGTGTACATTTTTCCTCTTCTTTTTTTTTTTTTTTCTCATGTTTTCCATCTTGTATGTGTGTTACAGACAAAAGCGAAGAAGAGTCCACTAAAATTGAAATAGGAAAAAGTAAGTTTTTCTCCTTCTCTGTTTCTTTGTATTATTATTATTATTATTATTATTATTATTGGCTACAAATGTGCATAACTGACACATTGAACTATATTTTCAACATCATGTCTTTGTGTACATTTTTTTTAATTCTTTTTTCCTCATGTTTTCCATCTTGTATGTG
The DNA here is from genome assembly GCA_012976165.1 of Labeo catla. NCBI lineage: Eukaryota > Metazoa > Chordata > Actinopteri > Cypriniformes > Cyprinidae > Labeo > Labeo catla. The sequence goes on along the minus strand of VONZ01003741.1, from coordinate 3,308 downwards.
TGGTGCAGCGAAAAACGAAGAAGAATCTAACAAAATTGAAATAGGAAAAAGTAAGTTTTTCTGCTCCTGTTTCTTTGTATTATTATTATTATTATTATTATTATGTTTTAAGATTTATATAAGGTTGCACCAAATATTTCATAATTGATTTTTACACAGTGGCGTCTTCCGCCATATTGCTTTCTTTATCTCTGTCAGCCATTTTCAGTCATTTAGGATATCAGTTACATCCCCCTCTTTCATCTCAAAAGCTTACATTCATAATCCTAGCTGTTATGCACTTCTAGGTGTCACACCTTTAGTAAAGACGGCCATAATCTGCTGATTGGTTGTGACATGTTTTTTTTTCTCTTTTTTTTTTTTTCTTGGCTGCACTTCCTTACCTGAGCTCTGTCTTCTTGGACAACAGGGTTAAAGATCATTAGGCCAGACTCAAGTCTTCAGTGGCATCTATCTTTCTGTCCTCTCTTTCATAAGGCTGCACTTTCTATAGGCTGCATAGCCTCTTTTTCAAAGGTAACATTTTATTTATATGCAGGCTATAATAATGCATTTAATCACTTAATTTAATTACTTTGTAACCATCTCAAGTGTAACCTTAAATGCTAATTTATACATACTTCAAATTTATTTTAGGTTCTGTGTGGCTGCTGCAGATCCAGCATGGCCTGACAGTTTTATACATGCTTTTCATATTTCTTAAGTCAGGGCAGCATGAAAATGAGATTGACTTTAATTGAAATGGTTTACTCTCACTGTCACTTTCTTAAAGGGGTCATCAGAAGCCCATTTTCCAAAAGCTGAAATGATTCTTTAGGGTCTTAATGAGAAGTCTATAACATACTTTGGTTCAAATTTCTCAGTGGTAGTGTAAAAATCAGTCCTGTTCAGAGCGAGCAGTTCTATTGCATGTTCCTTTAAATGATAATGAGCTCTGCTCACCCCGCCCCTCTCTTCTGTGGGCTGATGAACCAGTCTGTTTAGGTTAAAGGAGAAGTCCACTTCCAAAACAAAGATTCACATATGATGTACTCACCCCCTCGTTATCCAAGATGTTCATGTCTTTCTTTATTCAGTCGTAAATAAATTATAATTAAAAATTATACAATTTATATACTTTTTTAATGCCAAAATCTTGTCCTGTCTTACTCCGCCTGGAAAAAAAGTGCTGGGGCTTGGTTTTAAAGCACCTTCTTGCCATCTCTTGCATGCAACAAACTAACGGTTGGAGTTCAGTAGTTAAGGATTCTCTGCTCAAGCTGTCAAAATAATATCATCAGAGAAGGATAGAAAATTTTCAGATTTTGACTGAATATTAAGAACAAAATGTCATTGAATTAATGTTCACCACAACACTAATATTTTGTGCAAACAAAGTAAACAGTCAATTTTGATTTCATGTAGACATTGAAAGAACAAGTCTTTGTAATACATCTTTATGTTATGATGTGTATGAATAAGTGAGTAAGAACACACTAGCATGTTCACTCAGACTAATAACTCTGTATCTTTAGTTTCATGTGTTGTAGCAGCAATTGTTGCTGTTCTGCTGGCTGTAGCTGGTGTGATTTACTATTGCTACAGGACCTCCAGAAATGGCAAGTATTACCTGCAGATAATATAGTGAAAGGAAAACATTTTGCAAAATTAGTGTTTAATTGTGTGTGTGATTATTTTTCAAAGAAATCATGGAGAAAAACAAGCCTGCAAGTCTTTTGGAAGATCAGGTAAGATAATGCAGCAGAGACCTGCTTGTCCAATTAAGCAACTTCTGTTATCACAAATAAGTGTTTGAATTAATAAAAAAAAAGTAAAAACACCAATATTATGAAATAGTAGTACAATTTAAAATAGCCGTTTACTATTGTAATATATTCTAAAATGCAATTTATGATTAAAGCTAACGTTTTAGCATCCTTACTCTAGTTTTCAGTCACGTGATCCTTCAGAAATCATTCTAAAATGCAGTAACCATTTCTTTTTGTGATTTGTTGCTTTCTTACAGAGGAAAGATGACAGTGATGTGCCTTATAAGAAACCTTCCAATGTATTAATTAATTAAATCGGTAAAAAAAAATCTGTTTTTAATGAGCCTCTTGAATTCACAGATGTGAAAATTAGCTTGTTCTGTTGAACTGTTGAACACAAAGAAATATGTGCAGGCCACACTGATGAATGACAAAGCACTTTTGGAATTAATATTCTGTACATATTAAACTACCTGTTACTAGAGGTGCATATAATGTTAGTGTGACTCTTTCAAGCTGTTTGTTAGAAGTAATTGCAGGGTTGTTTATTTGAAATATCCTTTGTAAAACAATTATCTATAATTACTTCAACTTAGCAGGGGCTTTTACAAAGCAACCTACAAATGAGAAATGTCACAAGCTATAGTTAAATGTCTTTGTTTGTTGTTGTGGGTTAGTTAAGTCTGTGTGGAAATGTTGTATCTTCAGATATTTCCTGAAGATATCACAGAGGAACATATACTGTATTAGAACTGTCACTAAAAATTATTTTGGTATTTGAGTAATCCTTTGATTATTCTGACGACTATTCAAATAATTTGATATCAAAAGCAAGTAATCATATATTTTTACTGAATAAAACTATGTAAATACATAATATATTATAAACAGTAGAACTAATGTATATTTAACATTATAACAAATTACTGCATAGCGCGCCAACGGCGATTGTTTTTACACTTTACTGTGCAATCTAATCCTTGTTTAGTATTGGCTAGATATGGCTATTGGTAGAGCCATATCTGTGTACAGCTGTGTTGTTTTACAGGAGAAAATTGTGTAGCTACTGTACAAATCTGACACTCATTTATGGAGACTGCCAGTGAGATGTCAAGTAATGTAAATGTAAATAAAAAGGCATTATGTCAGAACCATCTGGTTCTGGTATAATGGATAACTTTGAATCATTTGTTGAGTGATCATTGTGTTTCTGTGCATTCAGGAAATCAGTTTGAACACTCTGCAATTTGTCCTTTAACGTATCAGGATTAGACCTTTGATCTATTTGTAAAAGCTTTCTATTGCATATGCTTACGTTTTCATGAATTCATATTGGAGCAAGTTGGAACTAATCATGTAAGGATGAAGTGCCACAGTGGAGATCAAAATTAGAGTAAAAATACTTTTTGTTTTTAGAAATATCAGTAATCTTCAAAATCTTTAAAATAAAATTTAAAGGAATATTAGCTACACTAAAAAACAATTTGTTGAGTCATTATTGTCATATTATATAAACAAACTAACACATTCACTTACAATAATGACTGCTGGTCATAACTA
>VONZ01003740.1:0-17090 GCA_012976165.1 Labeo catla | reverse complement strand
TCGGATGGCATCGAAAAAGAGCTATGGTATCTATTAGCACTAATAGTGATTAGAAGTCTGATTCGTTTCCACGAAAAGGTTCTTTCGGATAGATCGTTTTAATGAACCTGTCCACATGAGCGCTGCACAACAATTGATCATGACGTGATCGAGGGTCTTGGTCCTATGCTATTTTTAAGCTTTCTATCAGTCTGTGAAAATTCTGAAAGAAAGCGTTGAGAGCACAGATGAGTGGCCGAGAGCGCGCCTGACTGACAGATAAACCACGAGCTCTCATATCAGTGTGGTTGTTAATGTTCTGGTTATTTTGTTTCAGTGTACAGTTCGGTAATTTTGTGCAACGCATACGGATTAAGTAAACATCATTCAGCTGAACTGTACACGTCTTGTTTCATTTATGCAATAAACGCATGTCCACTGCTCAGCTGTGGGCTATGACTAATTTCATGGGCGATGCAGATAAAAATATAATAATTTAAATACAGAAATGTATCATAATTTTTTAAAAACAAAGCTTCATATTATGATATGGATACTTTCTAAGACATTTATATCCTATAGTCATGGCGAAATTAGGTTCCTCCAACCTAAAAAAAACAAGAATCGAAAACAACAGTGAGGAATCGATTCTTGGAATCGAATCCCATCGATTCCAGAACCAGGAATCGGACTCGATTCCAAAATTTTCGGACTCGAACAGCCCTAGGCGTATTTACTTTGAATGAAGCACATCACGGGCACGCCACCTACTGAAGCGTGCGATGACGTCATGACGCAGGCATGCCAAGCGAAAATAATGAATTTGATAAATACACTTTTTAAGCACAAATAGGAAATTAAACACTATTTAGCAATATTAGAAAAAAAAAATCAGAATGGTTTCAAAGGAAATTTACCACATAAACATAACTTATATTCACTATTCAATATATCACACTCTCCCCTATATGAAAAGATGAAGAATAAATTTCTACTGTTTCTACTTTTTTTTTAGTGACACAACACATCTTATTAATTCTTTCACATTTGTATACTCAGTCACCTTTTCCTCCATAACGACACTGCAAGTTTTACATTTACCAACAGTCCTCGTGGACAGTCCATAGAAAAAAAATTGGACTCATAACCACAGGTGGGTCCCAAACACCTTCACTGTGAGCCTCACACTCACTTGTTGGCTTCACACTTTCATTAACACAGGCTTTCGTTACACACAAAGACACTGTTGCTGGTAGCACTGACTTTATTGTTTGTACTGTCCCAAGCTTAGTCTTTCCCACCAGAAAGATGTCATGGTCAGTCACATTATGGACGCCGATTTGAATCACAGGTCGGCTGCCCTTTTTCAGAGTCACAAGTGTTTCAAGGGGTTCCAGTCCATCAGGGTACTGTGGATGGAGAGATGGTTCAAACAACACAACACTATCCTGCTTTATACATGGTGCTTTTACTTGACACTTGACTTGCATGATAGCATGCTTTGGCACATTGACATAGTTTTTAACCAAATACTCGCTTGCACTCTCAGCTGTCACCAGGTTAATGAATGTTCGGATTTTACTTCTCCTCAAACTTGGAAAGGCGCATCTAACAGTCTTGTTTAAGAGCCCTTTGCTCCCATCACTATGCCCACTTGCCTCACTGTTTAATTATCTGTTCAATTACACTGTAGCCAATGATTGTCTTGGACAACTGCTGGCCTTTTAGAACGAGTATAGGAATGATTAATTCTTTCATTTTGTTTTGCAGGAGGAACCAAATTGAACGTGATTTCAATCCATCCTTCATAGGGCATGCTGGAACCATTGGCTGCGATAAGACTCAAGTTGTTTGTGGCCTCTGTCACTTCTGAAACATCTCGGACTTTTATTCCAGGTACGTACTGATCTTTCCACCATTGATCTACAATGCACACTTGGGATCCAGTGTCCCACAATGCCTCTGTTTTGTGTCCGTTCAGATAACATGTTACTAAGCATTATTTACTGACCAGGGAAGCCATAGGTGAATGTAGCATATCGACGCAGACTTCAAAAAGAGCAACTTTTTGATGAAGCGTTAAACCGGCCCCTGTAAAAAGGAACGCCCTTCAGATGAGGCATTAAACTGGCTTCCTGACTTTCTGTTGTCATTAATTTCCCACCTTAGTTATGAACTTGACCTAAAATTTATTAAGGTGTTAGGGCATTCTGATGGCCGCATTGAGTCTATCAGGATGTGCTATCCTCTGTTAGAGCGGCTTTATTAATGACCAACTAAAGAACCAACCAAATTCTGTAGCCAGAGTCTGGTTCCTCACTAAAGAAGCAAGTCTGAGCCTAGTCAGTCTACTGGGAGACCATTTCGAAAACTGAAGCTTGTTAAGCTTTTTTACTTTGGAAAAAAAAAAGACACAATAAGATACGACACAACCATTTTTGCTGAAGATGAAGAAAGTGTTAAAAAAATAATGGAAAAGTACAGAGATTTTGCAAGGAGTCAGGAGGAAAAGTAAATAAAGAAAAAAGTGTAGATTTAGGCAGAAGGCAGATTTAACAGGGAGTTTTAAATTCAAGGAAGTAAAAGATGAGTTTTTTGTAGGATTTTTAATGGGGAAAGATGAAGATAAAGTGAGAGAAACCATGTGGGAAGAAATTAGCATTGAGGGACCCCCCATAACACCCCAAAAAATATACTTGGGGGGTCCCCTGGTTTTTCAATAAAAATATAATACTTCAAACATAAAACTAGTGAAAATGGAAATGAAATTTCCATTTGAAATTTGGAAAGATTTGATTGCTATATTAAATTTAGACCTGCTCACGATAAATCATATTATTTCTATGCACATTATTTCTGCACTCTCAGCTACCTGCGACATCACTTGCAATCCACACAAATGGTGCTTCAGGAGTTCACCCTTACTTCTAATCTGGTTGAGTAAACAGTAAGCATATTTTGGCGTGCTGTCCTGGGGGAGGGCTCCGAGCCCGGAACATGGCCCGAACCCAGAGAACTCCCCCCATCCCAAGTATAGGATGAGGATAGATTAAGAGTGAGGAGTTGGGGTGGAGGGAGGATGCCGAAAAAACAGTCGAATGACGGAGATAAGACGGCTGTGTGCATATATATGACTTGTGCTAGTTTGGATGATTAGCTAGACGAGTTGCACCTGAGCCAAATTAGTTGATTATCTGATCGTGCTCCTCCCGAACTTTGTTATCAAACATCATGTGTTGCCAATGGAGACAAGAAGCTGTGGTCGTTAAACGATTAAAACTAATTTAATAGCATAACGTGCAGGGTCCTGCAAGTCATCTGTAGGAGATAAAAACAAGACCCGCAAATCCCGTGGCCACAGAACAGCAGAATATGAACGCAATGCGCAAAGTCTCTCGTAAAGCTTTTTCCTCCCGTAGAAAACCATTAACACTTCATATGGCTTAATGTATTAAGATACATTAAGTGCCATTAAACGATCAAATTTGTAATATAGTTTATTAATTTAATGTACTTTAAGGCAAGCATGAATGCGCAAACTTTCACTTTTATACTTGCCCAGCAAACGCTTAATGTGGCAACACGGACTAAGATGATAAAGACCAAATTCAATATAAACCTTACTGCTTTCAAACGATATACCAGCAGATATGAACGCGCACCGCGGTCAAGTGAGCCGCCATCTGCGAACACCCGGTCAAGTGAGCCGCCCTCTGGATACTGCTGCAGGTCTATTAGTGGAATTACAGTACGGAGACACGAAGCCGCCAAAAAGCTGACGAACATCTATAATTCAGCGGTTAAAAATTAAATGTGCCCGAAAACAGGGAAAAAGTATGTTTATTGTACATTATAAAAGATACAATTATATTACATTCGAATATTTTATACTGTGGAGTTTTCTGGAAAAATAAAGTTTGTTAAAATGCATTCTAACACTGAATATTTTCTCCTTTTTTCTACATGCATTATTTTACCATGAACATTTCAATAAATTCTTTTTCTAAACGACCATGTCTCTATCTGTGTCAACTTTCACGAGGTTTTAGTGTAGAACAATGCAAGTACTGACCATTCTCTGACGTTTATACAGGCATTATTGTTCAAACACAAGCTGAAATCAGGAACTTTCTCCAAACATCCACATATGCATTACTATTATTGTACTACAGGTTTCAGACAAAAGTTTTCATTATTTTCTATTGTTTAAATGTGACAAATAAAGTAAACAGTAAATTGGTCATGTACATAAGAGGACCTAAACTGTCAAAGAAGAGTAAATGTATGTTTTAACATGTTGAGTGCTTTACTCCAACCAAGGACCAATCACATTCCAGATACGTAATTCTATGCTATTCAGCTCATTTTAAATCATTTCAGATTTCACAGAATAATATTAATGAACAACTTCATAAACCATTTGAAATATATATATATATATATATATATATATTGAAGTAGCAGTGTATTTCAGAATCCAGCCCTCCACCTCTAATTTCTGGATTAAGATTTGCAGAAACAGCAATCCCAGGGTGCATTTTGTGCATCTTCAAGCTGTGGTGTGTCCCTCTGCACACACTGATCATGGAACCATCGGTTACAGCTGTCGCACTGAATCTGTAAATATAACAAATACAACACCTTACTAAAAAAAAAAAAATAAATAAATAATAATAATAAATATATATATATATATATATATATATATACAATACCTAATATATTTATATATATATATATATATATATATATATATACCTTAATAAAACCTTAATGATAAAATAAAGTAATGGAACACTTGTTCTCTGCGTCAAACACTAATGGAAAACAAAATTGACATTTTATACTTTATAACAATCCAAACAGAAATGTAAAAAAAAAAAAGAAGAGAAAATACATAAATAAACATACCTGAAGCTTGAAGTATTTCCAGTGCCAAAGCTGTACGTTCCTGTGCCATCTCTTTTGGAGTAGTCCCAAATTCCATGTTAGGCAATTTAGGAAATGCCTTCATGACTGCCTTTGCCATCTAAATAAACAAAAGCAAGCAAACAAATAAGACAGAAAGAAAATATGCGATGTACACATGATAAATACTGTACAGTAACATGTACAGTATATTGCCTACTGTAAAATAGCTATCCTCCAAATATGGAGATAGCACATGCACACAAATAATAATGATAATAATAATAAACACATTGTCAGAGCTCAAGAATGTAAGTACACATCCATGTTACTGTACCATAATGACTATCACACCACAGTTATATCCATCTTGCTGAACTGGGTGTTTCATAACAGCTCCTTTGAACTTAACATGTGCCCACTCTCTCTCACGGTGGCGGATAGTCCTTATCTGAAAGTACTCACTGTACGACAATGAAATGTCAGAATATAATTCTTATTTATATATGTGCAAAAATGCTACAATAAAGTAAATTGCATAATTACCAGAACTTTTGGGCAGCAGCTTCTGATTCTGCCTGCTCTGCGGGGTTGCTTAAAGGATCCACCAAATACACTCTGCATTCTGCTGCATTGATGTACTGTAACCAGAAGAAAAATGACATTATTCTACAAATATTTACCACAACAAAAGAAACATGGGAAATGGACCTCAATATACAAAGTGCTAAATAAAAACTAACCAGAAATTTCCAGTGTACTTCTTTAATGTTAACAAAGGACACAATGGCTTTGCAGTTGGCAAAGTTAACCTGTAACACATGAAAAATTACTTTCATTATATGATATCAACACACAAATTACTTCAGTTAATAAATATTTATCATTGACATTATTTTTTGTTTTGCCTCATCATGTACATACCATGAAACTTGTTTACACATCAACAAACGGCTAAACAATTATCAACCTCAGAACCATTTGTACCTTCACTAAACAAAAGTAACTTTTTCCCCAAAAAAATTACCTTTGGCAAACTTTGCTTCCTGACTATTGTTCTGTTCTCAAAAAGGACCGCCCCAGCTGTGAAGGGGTTCATGATATAGATGGTTTTCTCCAAATGCAGTTGATTGACAGTGTGATGTAAGAAGCACTCAATGACCTAACATCAATCAGACAGTACATCAAAGATCATGACATTACATTCTTTCACATTAAAACATTTGAACAGGGACAGAGAGCTCAAGCTGAGCTGCAAGGCCAATCCCCTAGTGCTCAAACCCCTCCTTAAAGGGTGGCAAGAAAAAAAATGTTCTCATGTAACAGTCTGTTTATCTTTCCCATGTACCGGGTTAGGTGCACAAGCAAAGTAGTGATATCTATTTGAAAAGAGTTTATTATGTTTTAAGACAAATCAGGATATTTGTGATATTTGCATGAAAGTTTGATTACCCAGTCTGCAAATGGATGCACTTGAAACACATATTTACAAACACATAATTACTTACTTACAAGATTGGCATATGAGCACAACACAGTGGGTATTAATGTGTTTAGATGATAATAAGGCACAAGTCACTGTCACTGTTTAACAGTGCATTTGTGCATTTTTAAGTATGTTTTCATGATCATGCTGCTGCACTATTTTCCCCACATACCTCGCCTGTGGCCCAGCCAACATTTGTATGTGGGGCCCATATGGGTATGAACTGGGCTGAAAAATGGGCCCCATATAGGATTGTCCGCGGGTTCCGTAATGGCCCCATGTTAACTGCCCACATGGATTTCATATAGGATTGAACTTGTCACAAAGTGGGACCCAACTGGGCAACATGCACAAGACCCATCTTGGTCCCAGCTTTAACCCAGCTAACATCTGATTGTGGGGCCCATGTGGGTTTGACATGGGCTGAAAAATGGGCTCTATATGGGATTGTGAGTGGGTTCCATAATGGCCCCATGCCAATTGCCCACATGGATTCCATATGGGATTGCACTTGCCACTTGTTGGGACCCAACTGGGAAACATGCGCAAGACCCATCTCGGTCCCAGCTTTAACCCAGCTAACATTTATATGTGGGGCCCATGTGGGTTTGAAATGGGCTGAAAAATGGGCTCTGTATGGGACTGTCCATGGGTTCCATAATGGCCCCATGCCAATTGCCCACATGGGTTTCATGTGGGATTACACTTGCCAACAGGTGGGCCCCAACTGGGCAACATGCGAAAGACCCATCTTGGCCCCATCTTTACTACATGGGCTGAAATATGGGTTTTAAGTGGGTTTGTCCACGGGTTCCATGTTGGCCTCATGCAACATACCCATGTGGGTTTCATGCAGGATTTACCTGGGCTTTAGGTGGGGCCCATCTAGGGATCACATGCAAAACCCATATGGGTTCCATTTAAATATGGGTTTTACATGGGTTTGTCCACGGGTTCCATGTTGGCCCCATGCAACTTATCCAATGTGGGTTTTATGTAGGATTTCACTGGGCATTAGGTGGGGCCCATCTAGGGAACATATGCAAAACCCATCTGGGTTCCATCTAAATATGGGTTTTACATGGGTTTGTCCACGGGTTTCATGTTGGCCCCATGCAATTTACCAATGTGGGTTTTATGCAGGATTTACCTGGGTTTAAGGTGGGGCCCAACTATGAAACATACACAAACCCTACCTAGGTCCCATCTTCAAACTCTATGTGGGAACTACATGGGATAAAGTATGGTTTGCAAGTGGTATTAAAAAAAAAGTTTTAAAGTTTTAAAGCATTAGCATTCAGCAGGTACACAGTGAGATTGAAATCTTTTCAAATCTCAATTTTATTGAAACTACTCATCATATGCTATATTCTGATACCTAACTGTTAAAATCATTTAATTGGTAAAGTTAACAAACTGAAAGCTTTGAACATTTGCACATAGAAAACAGAGACAGTAAGAAACAGCAGCAGCAACTATACATTTTTCAGTACTGCTTACACTGCAGACAGACATTTGTGCATTCTAGACACCCTCAGTCCTCCTCTGTCTCTTGTCCCAGTAAACCATTTTGAGAGTTCCCTCTCAGATTTTTGCTGGTTGATCTTTGACATCAGTGCAGACTTCTTAACAGCCTCTGCAAAACAAATATATTTAAAAATAGGACATTTTTAAATTTTTCAGGAGGATGAGGTATGAAGATGCTGCCCTCCACTACAGTAAGGAAAACAACACAGTAAAAGCAAAGGTGCTTGTTTACAGGCTATTCCAATAACCTTTCTACAATATGTTTAGTAAACATGAAATATTATGTTACTTACACATGTTAAAATACTACAAAATAATAACTTTTACTTGGAGCAACTCAAGGGCGAGTAAATGACGACAGATTTTTTTGTTTTTGTCAACTATTCCTTTAAGAGTGTCAGTTTTAATAACTTAAATTAGAGCTGCATGATTTTGGATATATAGAGAATCCCATTTTTGTTTAGATTCAAACAGATATCAAGATTCTGAACATCGAACTAAAAATAAAGTGTAATTTATTAGAAGTTCTGTACTAGAAATACTATGACTGGAGTCTATTTAAAATGTTTAATCTTGAATGATTTTTTTATTATTGTATAAATTAATGATTAAATCACTCATGAATATATGTTGTTTCATTACTGGATGAATCTGTGTTTTTTTAATGAATCTCTTGAATGATTCAATGACAAATACATGTGTTTAACAGTCACTTGTCAGCACCTACTGGTGTAATATCACTGATATAATCTTTATCTGAATTGTCAACTTTGTTTCAAATGATTTGCTCTATTTTGATAGCTACTGTAGACATCAGTGATTATATCCAAACTAAACTTTTATCCCAGTACTTCTTCGATCATTTAAATAATTCTAACAGAAAAAACGATAGGTGTTGTTCAAAAAGGTTGACACTGTTTTATTCCTACACATGACAACTGCCCTCTCTTTCTGGATCAGTAGGTACATTGACATGAAGCACTGTATTGCAAAAAAGCTCCATGTAAACAACTCAATCGAAATAAAAATGCTCAAACCGATTACGATTTCAATTACTTTAGAAAGGTAGGACAAATCTTTTCTAATCCATTACAAAGGACATGTAAACACTTGATCAAATTGATAACTGAACTAGAAAAGTTTTGCGCATGTGTAATGAAGTAGAAATGACATATGATGCACAAAATGAGCTGATGTTGTTGTAATATTATATTAAAGAACATAATAAATGACTGCAATGTCAATCAAAAATTCTCTTTCTACTTATCAACTGTGAAGTGGTATAAGACAACATTGTCCAAGGGACCGTTTCAGACTCTGATTTGCAGACACCTTGTTTTAAGCATGAGAAAGGGTGTTTTTATTGCTTGGTTATATAGCAGCACAACACAAAGCTTTGTGGCTCGTAATCAGGAATCGAAAAAGATAAGATGTTAAGTTTGCTTTTTAAAACAAATTGATGGTTACACTAGTCAAAGCTTGTGTTCACATCTGTTAAGACATCTGTTGTCTACGTCTCCTACGATTAAAATTAATGGCTCGTGCGTTGGCTGCGACATACGTAAACCTATCAACATCCATCGCCATGACTTATCGTGAGACGAAAAAAATTACATTTTAGTCTCATAACATTGGTTAATGAAACTGCTGTAATTTCGCAACATTGTTTTATCAACAACATCGCAAAAGTTTTGTGCAAATCCGTAATGGAAATGCACCTAGTGTACTTTCTATACTGGATCCGGCGCGGCACGGCACGGCACAATAAATCCCAGCTGGCAAACTGATGCCTTGTTTTATTTATGATGTACTGACAAAGTTTAAAGGGGTCATTGGGTGCCCATTTTCCACAAGTTTATATGATTCTTTAGGGTCTTAATGAGAAGTCTTTAACATACTTTGGTTAAAATTTCTCAGTGGTAGTGTAAAAAAACCCCCACCCATTTTACCATCAGCCCTTTATAGAGTGAGCCATTCTGTTCCATGTTCCTTTAAACGCTAATGAGCTCTGCCACCCCGCCTCTATCTCCTGTGGGGCGACGATCAGTAATGTTTACTTTAGCCGCATTTAACCGCAAAACTTGCTAACTAGCACATTATTAAGAAAAGGCAAATTGCAAAGATGCATAAGAAACACCCATATACTCACTTCTGCTGTAGGTGAAACTAGATTACAAATGATTCGCGTGAACATAGACGCATTTATTTAGGCTGCCGGGCACATTTCCTTCAAAAACAAAAGTAATGTTAATCCTCTGCATCTCAGATGTCGGGAGTAAATGATGAGTGCTACTATGTGCATTACTGCATCCAACAATAGAACACCTCAATTGCTCAATCGGAGATTCCCCTGCACTGGAGTCGAAACAATAATGGTGGTCGGACTGTTCTCAGCGCTCACTTGGCTCAGTTAGGGTGGGTTTAAGTTAAGACTGTCATGTCAATCAACTATCATGGAAGTGGCCTTGGTCCGTGTGACATCACACCGACAAGACACTGACAATGACCATATTTGAAAAAAGGCATATTACTTGGATTACATTGGATTTTTCCCTTAATTAAGATTTAAAAAATTCCACTGTGTAAATTTATATCATTATAGGGTGGTTGTGTACACACACTGTCAACACACATTTATGTTCAAACTTGTAAAAATAGGTTTTGCATCCGATGACGCCTTTAAATGATTTTCAATGGTCGCTTGGCCACATCTAGTGTAGACAGACTTTAGCTGTCACGCCATGACAACTGTCACCTCTGTGTTAGTCATTTACGAATAAGATTAAGTGGGGTTTGGATCGAGATTATGAACTTTAATTGATTAATCGTGCAGCTCTAATTTCTGATAATATATGTGTCTCTATCTATTTATGATAATATTTGAAGAGAAACATTACACTTTTAATTCAGAATCATAACTATACATTGTATCAAAGGTATAGTTCACTCAAAAATGAAAATTGTCATCATTTATTCACCCTTATGTTGTTCCAAACGTTGGTAACTAGACAGTTGATGGGCCCCAATGATTTCCATAATATTTTTTTCCTACTATAAAAGTTAATGGCTACTATGAACTGTTTAGTTATCAACATTCTTCAAAAAATCTTTTTGTCTTCAACAGAAGAAAGAAATTCATACAGGTTTGGAAAAACATAAGGGTGATGAAGGGTAAATGATGCCAGAACTTTCATTTTGGGGTGAACGTTCCTTACCAGAAGTGAGAGTGCAATGTAGCAGATAAAGGACAATCCTCCTCCAAATTGGCAGTGATCAGCTGGGTCCTTGGTGAATCTGTAGTGGGGTGGGCCCGATGAGTCCTTAAAAAGAATAATTTCTTTTTTTACCATTCCTTTACAATCTTAAACAAAACATATTTAAATTGTACTGAAACTTGCCATTATAAGCCATTTAGGCAACATAAACAAACTGTCAGCTTTGAAACTGTTAGTTATGATCGAAACATGAACCTAATGCATAACAATACAATCGGAAAAATGTGAATCCCCAAAAGAAAGACAAAGAGGATTCACAAAAAAAATTGACTCTTCCCATAGATATCATAGCAAGGTAAATATAACTGTATCTTAAAACAGCTGTATCTTAAAAAAATTTGTACACCACAATTAAATCTACCATAATATAATTTTACCTGCAGTTGCATTTATCCTGATATGACACATCTGAAGGCTGGGATGTTCTCCAGTGAATAAAATAAAGGACTGAAGATGGTGACAAGTTCTATTTCCTTTTCTTTGGGCCACCTCAGAAAAAGAAAGACAACAGGGAAAAAAAGTTACTCAGATTTTCTATCACCAGTGGAGGAAATGTGTTACAAATGTACTTATAATGATTATAATCATAATTCAGGTCTGGAAACAATGGTTAAAACTGATTAACATTTTACTGTAGTCTCTGTATTGGGTGCCTGGTTTCCCTGAAAAACGTGTGCTTGATCTAAAAATGTGAACCAATATCTTATCATTAGAAGTTATCAGTATTTGAAGAGGTGAAGTAAAAATATATACTCAGAAACGGTCATCTACACAAACATAACACTCTCATACAACACTTCAACTCTCCTGTATATTCCAGTGGTTTTGAGTGTGAATTACAGTTTAATCACTTACTTCACCTATTCCAGTGCTCCTTTACTTCTCATGCGTTTGAGTTTTAAACTAAACATTAATACACACAAACACACACCAACTTCCCCTGGTGAAAAAACAGCATATGCTGGTTAGGTATGTTTTGATGCTGGTTTTTGCTGGTCATGTTGCTGTTCAAGGACCAGCATGAACCAGCAAATGACCAGCAAAAACCAGCATCAAAACATACCTACCAGCATATGTAAACACTAATTTACACTGAAATACGTGCTAATATCACCAGCGCGCTAATATGCTAATCGCGATTAACCTCTCCCTTTAATTTCCTCTCACTCATATTCATTAATTGTGGGTACAAATCATTACTTTATGATGGTTTGACTGAAAAATGTTTTGTTACCTGACATCGCCATATGTTTTCGGGATCTCACACATCCAGTCTGCCCCTTCTTCCGTGTTCACATTCCAGCTTCTGTTCTCCATTGACATCTCACAGTTCAAATTAGTTTACAATAAGAATGTAACAGGCACAATCAGGAACTGAGCGCGTAATCTTGCGGATCAGTAGCAGCACATCACCAAACTGATTAGTATATTTTCAAACTGCACTAGTAAAAGGCGCGCGAGGCTGTCATTGGCCAGTTTGGTGAATGACAGTCACATTAACCAATCCTGATGAACGCAACAGCTGAAACAACCAATAGAAATTGTTTCAGAGTGGTAATGGAAAATAAACTTTTTTTTTTAACAAACGTGTGTGTATTTAGTTTTATTTTTTTGGTCAAACAGGGTTTTCATGACAGTGTATGAATAAAAATGTAATAGTGATATGTAAAAGTCCACACAGAAGCTCACTGCTCTTTTGAGATTAAAACTGTATCTATTATAATTATTGTTACTAAGGCTAATAATTAAAATTATACATATACATTTGGATTTTGAAGAGGTGTTTTGATCAAAATATCGTAAAATGCTAATAAATAAAATGTTAATAATCATAATTATTCAAAAGCCAGATATTTCTTGTTACAGACATGACATTTATTCAACATTATTTTTATTATTATTATTTTTATTTATTTATTTTTTTTAAAAGATTTTTTTGTTAAAAACAAATTTGAATGATTTAGCATTATACATTATCGATTTGTGTCAATGTTAAAACAGCAGCTGACATTATTTCAATCATATTTCATCTTTGAAGGGCGGTCATGTGCCAACTAGACTGAAAAGAAAAGTCTGTACTGTTGGTTCAAAAAGAAAACTGAACACAAAACACAATATGCTAACTGAATGAAACAGCACTTTATTCTGAACCCCTGTATCATATGCTGCAAATACGATTTCTGGATATACATTGGATTTTTCCAATCAGAAACATAAATGTCCATTCTGTCTTTCTTCTGTCTGTCCACTGACATTTGTTAAGACATTTGCTTTAAACATTACAGTGTTTACAATAACTTTTGTTAACTCTAAAATACATAAATCCACTTTACCAGCTAAATTACTATTAATAGAAATGCCATGCTACCGCACAAATGGAAGTTCAAAGACAATATTTTAAAAATGGTGAATAAGGTCAATACTGTACACACATAGATCCCAAACTCCACCTAGTACCTATATGTGTACTACCTAGGGCCCATGCAGTCAGCCTATATGGGGCTGATTATGTTTGCTCATGTCCCCTATTGGATAACCAGACATGGCACTACCTGGGGACACATTCAGCACATGATTTCTAAATTGCCTAAAATAACCAGGTGTTGGTTGTTTTCACTGTGCTGATTGATTATTGTACAACATCAAAGTACCGCAAGAGCTATGCAGAGCAGAGCAGCTGCTCCATCCTTTCGAATCATTCTCGCGGTACTTTGTTGTCATGCAATGATCCATTGCCGCAGCACAAGCAACCAACCTGGTTAATTTAAGCAATATAGAAATCCTGTGCAGAATATGTCCCCAGAAAGCGGCACGTTTGGTCACCCTACCACATGATGGGAAGATCACTACCCCATATGTATTTCCCCATTCACAACCCATACAGTGCTTACCCATGTGGGTACTACCTTGAGCCCATGTAGCCAACCTATAAAGGACTGACTGTGTATGCCCATGTCTGACCCATATAGTTTGGCAAGAGGGCCCTACACGTCTTTCACTGTTCAGAACCCATACAAAGATTACTTATGTGGGTACTACCTTGGGCCCATGTAGGCAGCCCATATGGGATTGATTGTGTTTACCCATGTTCTACCTATATGGTTTGACCAAGAGGGCCCCATATGTGTTTCCCCATTCAGAACCCATATAGAGGTAACCTTTGTGGGTACCGCCTTGAGCCGGTGTAGGTAGCCTATATGGGACTGATTGTATCTGCCCATATTTTACCCATATGGTTTGACCAAGAGGGCCCCATATGTGTTTCCCCATTCAGAACACATATAGAGGTAGCCTTTGTGGGTACTACCTTGGGCCCATGCAGGCAGCCTATATGGGACTGATTGTGTCTGCCCATTTTTTACCCATATGGTTTGACCAAGAGGGCCCCATATGTGTTTCCCCATTCAGAACCCATATAGAGGTAGCCTTTGTGGGTACTACCTTGGGCCCATGCAGGCAGCCTATATGGGACTGATTGTGTCTGCCCATGTTTTACCCATATGGTTTGACCAAGAGGGCCCCATATGTGTTTCCCCATTCAGAACCCATATAGAGGTAGCCTTTGTGGGTACTACCTTGGGCCCATGCAGGCAGCCTATATGGGACTGATTGTGTCTGCCCATTTTTTACCCATATGGTTTGAGCAAGAGGGCCCCATATGTGTTTCCCCGTTCAGAACCCATATAGAGGTAGCCTTTGTGGGTACTACCTTGGGCCCATGTAGGAAGCCTATATGGGACTGATTGTGTCTGCCCATGTTTTACCCATATGGTTTGACCAAGAGGGCCCCATATGTGTTTCCCCATTCAGAACCCATATAGAGGTAGCCTTTGTGGGTACTACCTTGGGCCCATGCAGGCAGCCTATATGGGACTGATTGTGTTTGCCCATTTTTTACCCATATGGTTTGACCAAGAGGGCCCCATATGTGTTTCCCCATTCAGAACCCATATAGAGGTAGCCTTTGTGGGTACTACCTTGGGCCCATGTAGGAAGCCTATATGGGACTGATTGTGTCTGCCCATGTTTTACCCATATGGTTTGACCAAGAGGGCCCCATATGGGTTTCCCCAATCAGAACCCATATAGAGGTAGCCTTTGTGGGTCCCGCCTTGGGCCAGTGTAGGTAGCTTATTGGGACTGATTGTGTCTGCCCATATTTGACCCATATGGTTTGACCAAGAGGGCCCCATATGTGTTTCCCCGTTCAGAGCCCATATAGAGGTAGCCTTTGTGGGTACTACCTTGGGCCCATGTAGGCAGCCTATATGAGACTAATTGTGTTTGCCCATGTTTTACCCATATGGTTTGACCAAGAGGGCCCCATATGTGTTTCCCCATTCTGAGCCCATATAGAGGTGGCCTATGTGGGTACTACCTTGGGCCAGTGTAGATAGCCTATATGGGATTAATTGTGTTTTCCCATGTCTAACCCATTTGTTAAACTCATATGGGCCCCATTTGTGTTGCCCATTTCGAGCCTAAGCACTCATTTCCCATTTGTGACCCAACTAGGTCCCACATAGGGAGCCCATCTGTTTTTGCCCGTGTGGGACCTACTTAGCTGACCCAAGTGGGCCCCAGATAAGATGCCTATTTTGGGACCATGCCCACTTGGTACCCATGTAGACCCAGCAGAAACCATGTGGGCCCCACATATACATGTTGGCTGGGCTGTTAGTAAGTTTACTTGATTAACAAATCAGACAGCTATTTAAGTCCTTAGCAACATGCAAAATTCACATTTTTGTTTTGACAGTGTAATTTCTGGTAAAGTAAAATATGTCTCTTCGAGTAATGTTTCCCTTGTTTCCTAATTTCTTTAATTATTCATAAATCTAAAACTGATTCTTAAAAGTGGGAACCCAAGGAAAATCATACTTTTTAGCTTGCATATAAATTGACGTCATAACTGAACAGCAGCTCTGAGCAGTTAGTTTAATTAATTATTCATCAGTAAATTCGCACACAATTATGCAATGCTAAATTCTGACTCTACAGATTTACAAACGGAAAGCTAAAATACGTCCTACCCGGAAGTATGTTGTTAACTTTTCCGCTAGAATGTGTAAATGGGTCAAAAATGATAACACGGATACAAATTAGATGCATTTTCTTTATGACACTAGCTAGCATACTGTAATTTACTGTTTAACTTAAATAAATTACTTTATTTTCTGGACTGTCTTAAAAAATAATTAAAATACTCACTATGTGTATCTATCCATTCATTAGGTCAAACCAAAAATTACACAGACATCAGATTATAATTTTTTTTTTTACTGGTGGGTACAGGACACTATAGTTCATTTATGTAAGTGAGGATAACAAAATAAAGTAAACTGTGACATATTATACCCAAAAATTGTTCATACAGTGGACTACCAGTAAAAGTGATACAAATTTGGGACCAAATATTATTAGGACACTTTGACCTGACCATGTGTTTTTTTCTTTAATTGCTAATGTGACCTTTTTACACCACAGACTGAACAAAATTAAGCATTGTTGATAGTTGTGGTTGATTGTAATCCATTACATACCTTTCTATCAAAATTATCTGACATTATCAAGATGAATTTGTTCTGACACAGATAAACTCTGAGTTCTTGTCATATTTTATTACCATTTTCTAAACAATAGCAAATAAACTGTGATAATGTGAGAAATGCTGAAGGTGTCTGAATAAATTTTGGTTTGACTGTATGTTCAGCATGTTATCAAGCAGTCATTCATTTTCATTTCACTACCGTAAAATCTGAATTTTAACACGGCTTAGTCGTTTATAACGAAAAACCAAAAGTCTCAGAAGACGCTGCATATCTTTGTAGTTCTTCCAACAAAACGTTTGTGAAACAAGGCTGATTGTATCCCAGCACAAACCAATTATATCCCCGAGGTCTGTCCGTTATCCC